>PVIR01034093.1:0-17404 GCA_004026965.1 Petromus typicus
AACTCACATCACAATCCTCCTGCCTCTGCCTCCCGAGTGCTGGGATTACAGGCGTGAGCCACCACGCCCGGCACTGTGGGATGTGGTACTGGTTGCTGCTGGGTGTGGGTCTCCACACCCAGTATTGTTATGTGGCTACCGGGGAATCGAACCCGGGCCCTTGCACTTGCAAGACAGGCGCCGGAACCACTGAGCTAACTCCCTGGCCCCCATTATGCCAACTTTTGCCCTAGCAATATAAAACAGAAACAGAAGAACTCAGTGTTTTTGGAACTCTACTTTTGTTTTCCAATCTCATCAGGGACTGAGTTCGTGGGTTTAAATATTTGCATGAGAAATTTAAGTTAAATGGAAAGAAGAACCTTCTGGCAGTGAGGATTATAAAACATAAAAAAGGACTTGCCCCTGGAAACTGGAGCATTTCTTTCTCTGAAGGGCTATAAAATAGTCCAGGCCGCCCTTTGCCTGCAGTGGTTTAAGGATGGCTCTAAATGGAAGTAGCTCTTTGGAAAAGTGGTGGACTAGGTGACCTTTCACAGTCTCTTTTACTCTTTAAATTTCATTACTTTGTAATCCTATTAGAGAGAAAAAATACATGCAATAATGCCCACTCATTCAGAGGTCAAGCTTCTAGAAATCTCAGAAGTTGATATATAGCTTTAAACTTGAAAGAGGAAAAGAAAAGGAAGAAAAAGAAAGCTTTCAAGCATAAAGAAATACTAACGATTACTGTCAGAACTTTACACTTGTTCTACTGCAAAGGTAGGGACAACTCAGACTTCTTTGAGATGAGTACATATAAAATAAGGCGCTGGATAAAGATAGCAGTGCAGGAGAAAGAAATCTAAAGAAAAAAGAAGCAACCTTTTTAATGAATCTGAATCTTTTGTATCTCAGAAATCTAAAAGCATCACTATAATGCTCAGTTGTTTTATAATTTGCACAAAATGTACTGTACTGATTTTGCCATTGACTGTCGAGGAGGCAGAGGTATTCATTTTTATTTTTAAAATTATTATATTCACTCCTAAATATCTTAAATTTAAGATGAAAACTTTTTAATGGATAGATAAAATGCATGGGATATTTGTTTGTGTCAAAGACCTCATTATTTAACCATGGGTAGTACATATGTATGCTCCATTACCTATTATTTGTAATTGTACAGTAAAGAACAAAACAGACCATTTGAACAATGAAGGGAACTCTTTAAGGTGATGGATGTTGTTTTGGCAAGAAACTTCTGTACTTATACCATGGTTTTACACGGTTCTCGATGCCTGCTCACAGTCTCGGTGCGTCCACTTGTCTTAGTCGCAGCTCTCCTCAGCTCACTCTCCCTCACTTGTTTTCAGACTAATTTATTTTTCGTCAGCCCCCTGTACTTAGATTACAAATCTGCAGATTCAACAATCTGGGGATCAGAAATGTTCTTGGGGCCAGGATGTGCCTCAACAGCACAGTGCCTGCCTCGCAGGTGCAACCTGAGTTCGATCCCTGATATATAAAAAAGTTGTCTACAGTTTCTTTTTACTGAATATGTACAGAAAGTTTCCTGGCCATCACTCCTTAAACAAAGTAACAACTAGTCCTGTAGCACTTACTTTTGTTAGGTACCATAAGTAATCTACAGATGGCTCAAAGCACATGGGAATGTTGGTAGATTATATGCTAGAGCTATGCAAATTTTTATGAGACTTAAGCATTTGCAGATTGAACATGTGCTGGAGAACACGAAACTAACTGTCCATGGAAATTAAGGTATGACTGCCATTTTTCCCAGAAGAGCTGTGTTAGGTGCAGAAACAGATAATTACACTATAGCAGAGCAAAAATAAACACAGAAGTTGGGATAAAGAATGACATAAAAGGAGTGCTGTGGTATGAGCCTGGGGTGCCTTCGGAGAACACACTGCACCAGCCTCTAATAGCAGTGACCGTCGGGCAGACCTTGGCTGGCGCAGAAGCACTGGTCCCTCTCACTCTCCTCTGCACTTCTCGGCAGCCCTTGGGCTAATGTGGCCCTGCTCTGCTTCTCTGACAATACAGCGCTTGGCCACTGGCCCAAAAACAGCCATAAACTGACACCTCTGAGACTTCTGGCCTTTCACTCTCTTAACTTCTTTGTCTCAGGTATTTTGTTACAGCAACAGGAAGCTAGCATGGTGTAAAGCAAATTGCATCCAGATATACAACTACAATGCAAACTACGCACCATGTGGTCTTGCCCTGTGTGGGAAGTGAACAAAACGCGTTAGGTTTCTGTTCCTAGTTTCCATTACCAGTTTAGCTCACCGTCATCCCTGAAGTCCTCTGTGCACTGCATGTGTCATGTTGACACATCCTCTGCAAACTCTTTTCCTTAATCATCCGAGGCTGTCCAGCCAGGAGAATCAATGGTGCATTTGGAAGGCAAAGGCAAGGAAGAGGCTGTAATCCACAGAAGCCAAGGACCAGTGAGCGACCATCCTGGCTTTCTACTGGACCATGGAGGCCTCTGTCTCCGCCACTTCCAGCTGATTTTTTTTCTGGAAGCCTTCACAAGACACAGCGTTTCCAATGACGTGTAACTCCTCTGCACTATAATCCTTCCTATTGAGGAAGCACATACTGGTTCCCTTTTCCTGCCCAACTCCTATCCAGTATAGCCCTTTGGAGACCAAAGCTGGGGGAAAATCTACTAATCATCTGTTCCATCATATTATAGAACAAATGCAAACCATTTCCTCAGAGGAAATTTATTTTTTTCCTGCTTTAGAATATTGAGAGAAGTTTCTCTTGGGAGTTCTCACCAGGATGTACTGAACAAGGGCACACAAGACTTTTACAAGTTTGTTACTGTCTTTCTTGTGGTCATTTCTTATAACGTCCCTCAACACAGGCTGATGGCACAAAGCCAAAGTGTGACTCTGTGAACAAAGCCATGAGAGACTGAGTCAGCATCGACAGGGTGCCATGCTCCAGTGATCTGGCAGAAGTCAACTTGAAGAATCAGAACAACGGAAAGGATACATGAGGTGAGGCGATAAATGATACAGAGTCATCAGTCCCCTCAAGACACTCCCCTCACTTAGAAAAAATAAGAATTAAGATACATCATGTACCGATACAAATTCCCAATAAGGAATGTGATCATAATATATTCCTAAAATGTACCAATAAACTCAATTTATTAAAAAGCAAAAGACTAAATAGTCTTCTAAGACAAAAAGTTTACATCTCATCTTCATTTTGACTTTGGAGAAGAGTCAGAAGTCTGAAGGATCTGGTCAGTAGGGTAAATAGACAGAGCCCGTCCTCCCTCCGGCGGCACTCAGCACCGGTTCTCCGTGCTCTATCACAGCTGGTGAAGATTCTCGAGACGTGGGGCTTCTAGACCTGCTTCAGAAAAGGGAATGAGCGGTGAAAGAAGTGGGCTTGAAGAGAAGGGGTGATTCAGGGCAGTTAACGGTCATGTGCCTTTTAATACAATACGTTTCTAAAAACTTACCCATTCACCACATTTTAATAACCACTTGTTTATTTATAGTACAGCTCCAGAAGTCTTTAAATACTATTTTCATATTAAAATATTTATTTTCGTACTAAAAGACAAATTAAGGCTAAGTAGTTAGTACTTAAATTTAGTAGTTAGTAGTTAAGTATGTTAGTTAAGTTTCAAATATATATCTTCATATATATATATATATAAAATTAACAATATTAAAACTTTTCCTGGTTCCTGAAACCTTATTCATAAAATTTATCTTTTTTATTATCCATTTGGATAAGTAATTCAATACAGAGAAGTTTGTGAGACTTTTAACTTGAAAATTTCCCAAATGATTGATCTCTATATGATTCATGCTGATACTTATTTCCAGCAATACTTCTTAAACCTGGCACTAAATAACAAAGCTATTTATCATCAATAAGTAATACTTTCAGATTGCTGAAGATCAGAACCAAATAAAAAGTCTTTCATCCCACTTACATTTTCTCATCCTGTTTCTTTCTGTTACCAGTTCAACCACCAAAGCAAAGAAGTCTTGGAGTCTCCTTCCCAAATATTCTGGACTGAATGGAATTGGAAAATAATTACTTCCTGTACAGCCCAAAAATTTCCATTATCACAATAATGTGTGAAAAGAAGCAGGTTCTATTCGTGTGACATTGAAACTAATAAAAGGAGAAAAACCTCAATATCATGGATCTTACCAAATTTTTAACATCAATTTTAATAAAAATGTGCAGATAATGCTTTCATCTAACACTCAGGAAACTACCTACAAGACTCCAGTTCCTCTATCTCAGTAACCTCAGCCACCAACCCCGCCACCCCCAAGCCCGGGGCACTTAGTGGTCTCAAGTAACTAAACTTTGTAAGGATCTACAGTTCCTGTTGAGTGTTCACTGAGATCAATGCAGCCAGTAAAGCTAGTAAAAATCCTTCATTCTTGAAGCACAGATTGAATTTAGGGAAGAAACACACGCACAAAGTAGTAAGAAAAATAACAAAATTCTGAGCCCTGTGAGTAAAACTCAAGGAACAAAGGAGATGGAAATTTTGGAACCTGGAAAGGGAGGTGTATGTTTGCAGTGTAAGTGGGATGGTCAGGGAACGTCTCACCTGGCAGAGAAAAAAGAACTCAGGGGCAGGAGCCTGAGACACGCAAGCACCGGAGGACAGACTCAGAGAGCTCCCGGGGCTGGGAAAGGTCTCAGATGGTCTCAGACTGATTTGTCTTGGAGCGTGTTTTTGCGCAACCTGGAAGAGGGAGGAGCAGAGGTGCCAAAGCAGAGGCGAGGCTGGAGTATGCGGTCTGTCCAGCTTCACAGCTTGGGAAGACAGATCTTAGCGTAAACAGGACAGCTGCTGTCGGATCTGGAACAGAATATGCCGAGCCGGACTGTGATTAGCAGGACAGCTCTGAATGCTCCACTTAGAATTCACTGAAGGCTAGAAGCCTGGAAATGGGGGCAGGCCTCTTGTCTGGTGAGGAGTAAATGGAGGGGAGATTCTTAGAAGCACAGCTGGAGAAGAGCAGTATCAGTCAGGAGTTGGCATTTCAGGGAACCGAGGCCACAGTCAAGCTGAGACACCACATCCTACTGACAGCAGCAAGGCAGATGCGACCCTTATTGGGATAGCACTCAGGAAGGAGAGAGCAGGAAGGGTGTCACAGGCGACTGGACAGAGGGGCAGAGCGTGCTGTGCTGCTGAGTGGTTGTAGTTCAACCACTCAGTGCTGAGCATCTGAAATGGAAGCCCCTACACTACCCAAGTGTCACCCCTTGTCATTGTGGCATATGAGATGTGTCCATCCGAAAATGGACAAGAGGAGGCTCACGGGGGAGTTCTGGGCTCCATGCGAGGAGACCCTAACCCAAAACTTTAAGATGAACAGCTCAGGCTGGGCCAACAGGAGAGTCAGCTGAGGCTTGGGTATTGTCTGCTCTACAGGGAGCCGTCAGGAAAGAGAAGGCGAGACTTCAGCAAAAGTGATTGGCACCTACCCACAGGAAGGAGCTTGGCAGTTCCTGTGGTTTTATTCAGTTATGAAGTCAAACATGCCCGTCACTCTGCCTGTCATTACCTTTCACATCCCCTACGCATGCACCTGGTGTGGAAAAGGTCATTTAAGAGGAGGAGAAGACAGAGTTCATGGAATTTTAAATTTAAAGAATAGTGGGAGAAGCAGGAAATGGCTTTCAGCCTCAGCCTTGAGCAAAACAGAAAACCAGGGAGACTCACCAGAAGAAAGGATGGCACTCAAAGTTTCAAGGAGGGTGATGGTGGTGCTCTGTGCCACTATTGTTTCCTTGTATGCTGTGCAGTAATATGCTGCCGCCCTAACATTTCATGCAATGTGTCACACAGTGATTACTCTCTAATTTCTAGTAGTTGTGTTGTAATATTAATTTCTTAGAAGCTGAAGAATCCCATAGAGAATAAAATTGTGTCCTAGGAAACCAGTGGCCACATTGAAGAAAGAAGAGCCAAAGAGGGGAGATGGTAAGAGATCAGAATATAGTATAGTTACATTAGGAGAAGATCAACATATACCCAAGTACTTGAGAAAGGTCTTCTACTTCTGAAGTGAGTGGTACCAGTAGGCCCTCCTGTTGTTCGAATGGAAACCAGTCAGTTGCAGGAAATGCAGTTACCATGTTTTTCACAAAAGTCAAGACTTTCCTAAGTATCCAATAATGCTATCTATTACTATATTTTACACAGACCAAGGTGGGGGAGGTGAGTCCTTGTTTCTCTACAGTGTAGAATTGCAGAGCTCTGAGTTTAGACTTCTAGGTGTGGACAACTGTGATCCACTAGCATGGTCTAAATTGTCTCAGCTATAGTACAGACTCAAGGAAACAACTGAAGATGTGGGTGTATGCAGATCTTACATGCGATGCAATGAACTGGCACATAGCAAACATTAAGGATCTGTGTTACCAGGCAGCCTCGAGAGAAGCTGAGGAAGTCTTGGTGCTACAAAGAGTCTCCTGAGTGTCCCACATCCTCCCCCGAACCACCAGGGGGTTGAAAGCAGACAGATCTGTGTAGCACACGAGCACACGCTCACTGTCACCGGAAAGACTGACGAAGAGAGGTCTGCAACAGAGACAGCAGATGAGACAAAAGTAACTCATTGCACCATGGAGGTGACCATTCACCTTATCTATTCAGAGTTTGAGCCTTAGGAAATTTATTTCTAAATTATTTCTATTTCTTCTTTTTTATTCTGCATTTTATGGCTACTCATTCCATTCAGTCCTAACTGGCAAAGCTAAGATCTATAAATTACTCCACAAGTTGAGAGGAAGAAGATTAGGGAGCTCAACAAGGATGTGGCCAGTCAATGGATAGTTAATAAACACTGACTGCCCAGCCCCATGCAGAACACGGGCATCAGGTGAGGCATGACAGTATGCACAGGACATGAGTGTAGACATGAGTTGGCCCAGAGAAGAGCTAGAGGTCGTAGGGTGGAAAGTGGAGATGAACTGGTTCCGTGAACTGGCACACAGATCAACACACACACACACACACACACACACACACACACACACACTTTCAGTATATCAAATACGCAGGTATTTACAGAATAAGCTGTGGTCACAAAAGCATGTCGAATGCTACGGAGAGAAGGGAAGAGACATTCACAGCCAAAGTGCTGTGAGAAGGAGGGAGGAAGAGAACTCACGCATAAAAGATTTTTTAAAGATTTAAAATATTAAGGCCTTTTAATACTAGAAAGTATTAAAAGAGTATTCACAGCAGTAGTGTTAATATCACAGAGACCCAAAGATAATCACTCTTTCTCAATAGAAAATCAGATAAACCATACAATGTAGTGTAGAAAATGAAATATTCTTCAGTAACAAAAAATAATCCTCTGCTACATATCACAGCACAAACATTATAAGCAAAATATTAAGGAAAAGTGGCCAACTGTTTTTTAAATAAAGAGTGGATGTATGAACATTAAAGTTTTTAACTTTCAAGGACATAATGCTACAGAAGTATTATGAAAAGAAAAAGTTTCTGGCCAAAGTAAGGAAATGTATTAGGAACTAATATATTGTGATTTCAAGGAGAAAAAAATGTACTTACAGTAACACACTACACAGCCATCACCACACAACAGATTAACAGTTAGTGTTAAGGGTGATGGACCCTTAAAAATATAAAAGATCTGAAAAAAAACCCCTCACATAGTGAATAGATCATTGAAAAAGAGGCAAAAGAAAAATAAAATTCAGAAGAAGGAACAGAATCTTCAAAAATACACACTGAAAGATCCAACAGAAACTTTCAGAAATCAGTATCTTAACAAGTTCGAGCACATGAGTTCTGACAGAGAAGCGCGTTCCTCAGTGGGGAGGAGTGCTCGTGGCGTGCCATCCACCCACAGCAGAAATATGCTGATGAAAAGAGGAGAGGAAAGGACCTTCCAGCTCACTAGTGACCGGAGGCTGCCTCACCGGAGGCTGACCATCGCCTATAGATGTTAGCATTAAGTTCCCCTAAAGGAAGGATTCTTCCTGCATTTTTCTGTCTTGGTTTTGCAACAAAAATAAACAACCAGTCCTAACCAGGCATAGTGCCACAGACCTCCAACCCCAGCATGGTTGGATGTTGACACTCAGCATGAGAAATTTAGCAACAGCTACCTCACAACAAATAATACAAAGGGGCTCGGGATGTAGCTCAGTGCGAGGGCCTTGGATTTCTCCAGGACATTGGGGGGGGGGTAGGCAACAATAGCTTTGGATGGGAATGGGAGATTTCTTTATATAAATATCTCTTTATAGAGATGCAAATAAAAGGAGGAAGATATTTCTTTTGAATGAAACAACATACAAAATGAGAAAACATACAAAACAAAGAGAGCACGCTATGCACCGCAAAACACCTAGCAAACCATTTCAGACAGTGTGAACAGCTTTACAGAGCTGTTAAGGGTAGCTTATGAGAACGAACGCTAAGGAGTTTCAAACTTTTATCCAAAAGTCCTGGGAAGATACTGAGACATTTTTGGCAAGGGAGTCTTATATCCCTCATCTGGTGCCTTGGTTTCATCTCCACATGTGATCTTTGATTCTTCCTAAGAGTGAACACTTTTCTCCATAATTTATCTGATTTAAGGTGAGAGAAAGGTAGAAAACATCTGAGAGAGAGAAAAATACTCACGAAGTCTTGGGAAAAGTAGATTTCCAGGTTCATCCCCCTGGACCAGAACGTTCCCGCCGTACTGAGACGACACAGAATGTGCCCGCCGACCAATAAACACCCTTCTTTGTCAAGAGCTTGGGGTTCAAATGAGAGCAAAGGTCGTTCTAGGCGCAGTTGAAGGAAACCACTCTTGTTGGTCTCTGCCTACAGATGCTTTTTCAACATTTAATTGAATAGCACATGTTATTTCCAGTGTCAAGTTCTGCAGATGATAAGAATATTTTTACAGCAGTGCACTTTTCAGATGTGGACATACACGACTCAGCATTTGATCTATTTGATGTCGAGCAACTCTGCCCTTCACAGTGCTGACGTCTTGTTTTGTTAAGGGATAGATACAGTTGATGCCACAAAAGAGACTTGATTGTGGGTCTTATTAATGCACAATTTCTGCTGTGTTCAACACTTTTGTATTTTCTTCAATCTGAAATATAAAAGGAAGAACTGAACACACAGCAAGCTATTGCAAAAGTGGCCTATTCCCATCTTTCCACCACAGCATTTAAAGAAGTGAGTTTGAAAAATGTCATAGTACTTAAGGAATGACATTTCTAAAGTTGTAATTACTCTGTCTGCATCATGACGGAACACTGAAATCACACTGAGAGTTTATGACTCATTTTGTATTGCGGAAGATAATCTCAGCTTGGTTTGTCAGAACAAAAACTAAAGCCTAAGAAAAATAAAGATCTGCATCTCTAATTAGAAAGCAGTTTCTGTGCATGATTTCTTTTTAAAACATTAATAATATTTTAGCAAAGAAATTGTTTACTCCTGATAAGATCCTAAATTCCATAGAAAAGAAAATATGATTCCTGCTTTCAACAAGCCAAGAAATTAGCCTTGTTAGATTAGAGATAGACTTTTGTACACATGACTTAATAACATCTAATACTCTAAATAGCAACAATAGTAATAATAATATTTTTGAAGTAAGATAACATTTTATTACTGTACATTAGTTTTATGTGGTAAAAAATAATTTACTAATATTTTATTTTGCCTGAATCAGGAAAACCAAATTTGAAATAGTCTATGAATAGAAGCCACATAATTCTGAATTGGTTCTTTAAATCTGGGCATATGAAATGATACTTTTCAGAGGAAGAAGTAAGAGCAGCTAAGAAGTATATAAAGAAATGCTCAAAATCACTGGTCATTCAAGAGATACAGATGAAAACATCACTGAGACTTCATCTCAGTTCACAAAGAATGGCTGCTATCTCAGAATTAGCCAGCAACAAATGTCAGCGAGACTGCAGAGAAAAAGGAACGCTTCTCAACTGTTGATGGGAGTGCAGCCTAGAACAACCTCTGTGGAAATCAGTGTGGAGATTCCTCAAAAAGCTAGGATTAGAGGTCCCATTTGACCAGGCCATTGCTCTGCTAGGTATATACACAAAAGAATTAAAAAATCCATATCACAGTGACATATGTGCACCCGTGTTTATAGCTGCTTAGTTTGTGATTGCTAAATCTTGGAAACACCCAAAATGTCTGTCAACAGGAGACTGGATAAAGAAGATGTGGTTCTTTTATAGAATGGGGTATTATTCTGCCATTAAAAATGATAAGATTGAGTCATTCATACTCAAATGGATGTACCTTCAATATATTCTCATAAGTGAAATAAATAGGTCACAGACCTTCTTTTCACTGGTAAGAGAAAATGAAGATGTAAATGAGTTCTAATATATATAGTTGATATTGTGAAATAGAAAATATTAATAAGGAAAGAGGGTATGGGGTAAATAACAGGCAAAAAAGAATGTGATAGTAATAAAAAAAGGAAACAAAGCTTATGTATATAGGGAGTGGGGATTGCAGGGTGGGTGGGGATATGGGAAAAAATGAGAATCAAGTCATGTCATATTCTGGTACAAACTCTCAATGTTGAATGCAAAGATGATGTGTATTTATAATGTACCAATAAAGATTTGAAAAAAATCTTAAAAAAAGGAAAAGGAGCCATACAATTCTGATCATTTGTTCTTAATTTTCTATGGTGAAATAAAGTTTTGTGGGTTATTTGTGCATTTACCAATGAATACATTTACCAGTAGGTATATTTGCTACTGAAGTTATTGAATTATCTAAAGCACAATTTAATGACACCTTAGTTGAGTCTTAAAGTATGTTTACTTGAGTGCTAGAAATTACAATACTTTATCCTTTACTCAAGGGTCACCTGTGCATATGTGTGGAATATCAGTCAGGATGTACTTATGATTCGGCCAGTTGGACTAAAAATCAGTGGTACAATCAGGAGTTCACACTTCTGAAATAATGCCCGGAAATTTTCTTCACCTGATTCCTAATAAAAACAGCAAAAACAAGATATAAACTACATTTTTGTAAGTTATGCTAATGAAGGCCTTTAGAAATAACATCCTAGCAAGGTATCACCTGGGGACTTAGAATGGAAAGTTTGGCCACTTCTGCAAACATATGCAGAGCAGCTGTCACCAACTGCCTGCCTCGTGACCAGATGAGTCTCTAGCATGAAGGTTGACAGATCTCTTCCTGCTTACCAGCATCCCAAAGATTTCCACTGGCCAGTAGCATCGCCATTAACCCAATGTCATACACGGAAGGGGCAGAGCTTCACTCGATGCCTGCCTCCCCGTCACACCTCACACGTAAGCAGAGGCACAGTCATGTCCATTTTATCACCTAACATTTCAAAAATCCTTGAGCTCCGCTCACCTGGAGGACAGTGTGTGAGCAACAGTCACAGCATCACCGTCCGCTCCATGCCAGACCTTCAGTCCTGTCTGTCAGTCTGTACCTAGCAGAGAAGAAACAGGACATGACACAGAGTTGTAGACACTGGGAAGAATACAGGACTCAGGGTTTCTGTCGGCTTTCTTTGTGGCTCTGGTGGAGAACTGGACCTAGAAATTAAATGTCTAACAAGCCAGGACAGAGTGGCCTCCTCTAAGGTGCTGCAGAAAGCCAAGCTCTGCTGCTCTCTTTTCCAGAAATCCAGTTGTGCCACCTTGTAACACCATTTCACTTTGGAGCATCTTGACCACGGGCAAAACCAGTGGAAGAGAGGAGTCCAGGGGTCAGCCATTCTTCTCTGTCTAGCATGAAGATTATTCTAAAGATTTTATTCTTCAAACTAAGTAGCTAAATGAAATGCAAACCCTATGATAAAACTCAACTCTATAGTTGCTTGTCTAACCATATTTTTTGAGGTGAGTTATCATTATGAATGTCATGTAGGTTCCAAATGTGGTAGATGCCCCAAATCGAAGCAGCGTATGACCTCTGAGTGCACAGCACAAAAATGTGCATACGTCATGGGGACAGTAGGGGATTCTGTGACAGTACCTCAGCACATCTAGACAGGCAACACCAAACTAACTCTGATCTGAATCACTTTAAATTCTCATCTAAAAGAGATCTGCCATTTTCATTGTATTGAAACAAATCACGGATTTACTATTTGGTTTGCTACTGTGACTTGTTAATTAAATCACAATGTGGTTATGTTTATTAAGTTACAAATTACACCTTTTGGGGAAGAACAAGTTCTGAAGTGGAACATGTTTACTTGATGTTTTTCCTCCCATCTGCCTTAAGGGGAGATATAATTAAATGTAACAAAGCAAAAGACAAGTCACTGTGAGGAGAAAACATCGTAAAAAATTTCTTCCAGCTGAATAAAGCTGGAACATTCTACAGCCAAAGAAATTGGGACAGAGGAAAAGTGAGCTTGGATTTAAAACTGGGAAACTGTATTCTTCCAGCATTTTGCCAAGACTTTCAAAGTTGGGTAAAACAGTCTGAGAAGAGAATTGTTTCCTCTCCTAATCTACTTGCCCATCTTCCCACCACCTGTTTAAAGCTCCCATATTGCATCCATTTTGGGCTGCAATAACTGGACTTGCCCAACGATCTAGATTCGTGCTGTTCAGTTTAACAACCATTAGCTACATGTGTCTATTTGAAACATTATAAGATTTAGTTCAGTGTCGTAAAATATACTAAAGTGTTGGATGATGCCCTAGTCACATTCCCAGGACTCAGGGCCACCTGAGAACTTCATTGCTCAGTGAGGACACAAAACTGTTCCCCTGCCATGAAGCTGCCTGTGCAGCCTGTCCCGCTGCCCAGGAAATACAGTTCGTCTTCCCGGGTCATCTCGAAAGTGCTGGCCAACAGAATTTTCTGTAGTGAAGGAAATGTATTGTTGTACTAAGCCATGACAGAGAGAGACTGGGACAAATGGAGAGAGATGAGAGAGACAGAGGGACAGAGAGGTGGAGGGACAGAGAGAGAGGCCGTCCCTGAAGCCCAGGTATGAGGACACCAGAAGAGACCTCCTTTGTGACATGACAGCACATTTTAAATATTCTCTTCAAAATATTTCCCCTTTGGAATGTCTAGCCACTACAGAAATCTATATGGAGATTACTGAGAAAGCTAAAACTAAGAACCCCATTGGCCCTAGAAGTCATTTTACTTCTATATTTGCCCCCAAGATTAAAGATGCACCACCGGGACACAGGCACACCTGTTGATAGCAGCACAGCTCACAATAGCTAAATCTTGGAAATGGCCTACATGTCCATCAACAGATGAATGGTTAAAAAAAAATGTATTCACATATAGCAGAGCACTGCTCCACTGTAAGGGACAAAGCTGAGATATTTGCAGAAAAATGGATATAACTTGAGGCTGTAGTCACACAAGTTTAAAGATACATGGTTTCTCATATATGAAAATCCCAAAAGATAAATAGTAGAGAAACAAATGATGGGCGTGGAAATGGAAAGGGGACCAAGAGACTGAGCAAGAGTGAAGGGGGAGGAAAAGAAAGGCAAAAACCTGAGATGCGTGAGGTGCATGTACCATCTCACCCGCGGAACAGACTCCCTGAGTGCGGCAAACACACACTGAAAAGACTGACCAAAATGAGACCGTTGCCCGGCCTGCCGGCCTGCACAGCATTTGAAACTCCCATATTTAGTAGCGTGCTTCATGATTGCATCTTCTCTTCTACACAGAAAGGATCATCCAGGCCCACTTCGGCCACAGATATAAACTTCGGTGAAGACGCAGACCTGCATGCAACTACACCAGCACAGAGAAAGCTCCAGAGCAAACGTGGCCAAGTGCTCAACCTGTGCCAAAGACATACAATTCCTAAGTTTACTTAATTAGAGTGGCTACATGTGGCTCCAAACTTCTGTATTAAACACCACCAGTCTGAAGAAAAGAGCAAAGAAAGGAACAGGCAGGTTAGACACTGGGGTAGGGAGCACAGGAGATGCTCCAGTTCCCACTGCGGGTGGCAGAGCCTGCAGGGTCCTGTGTCCTACAGCGTGGGGAGGACTCAAGTGTGACAGGTTCTCGCCTTATTCCTGGGTCATCCTTCATCTCAGAGACAGAGAGTATCCTTTGATGTGCTTAAACACGATCACACCCATCATGGAGAGAGAGGAAAGTCTGGGAGGAGCTGTGTTACAGAGAGACCCATGTGGCCAGGAATAGCAGGCAGCTGTGAGCTGGCCGAAGTTTCCAGTTATGAGCCAGAAAGAAAACAGAGCCACAGTACTGCAGTGGAAAGGGCCCAGGTTGTGTTAACAACCTGAAAAGGGTTGGAAAAGACCCCAGGCAGTGAATGAGTCCACGGCACCCTGTCAACAGCCTTGTGAGATCTTCAGTAGGGTACTGAGCTAAGCCCAGCCTGACCACCTAACTCATTGACAAGGACTAGTCCTGTGTCCTGTTGAAGTTACAGAGATTGCTACGTATTATCTGTCAGTAGAAAACTCCTTGAGTTTAAGAGAATATTTTAAAACATTTAGTAAAATAAATCTATTTATAAAACAATGTTTCCCATTAATTATTAAATCTTCAAATGAGTGTTGAAATTTTTCTTTGACAAGTTTCGATAGCCATGCAATGCAGAAGCAGAATGAGAAGGAAGGTGATCTACAGTGGTGGCAAGGACTGGACCAGGGACACAAACTAACTGCCCACAGCGCAGTGCTGGCAAGAGGCTCCCTCACCAGCTGAGGCCACGGTGTCAGTAAGTAGTGGGCAGCTGAAAATCTACCCTGTATAGCTATCTCCACTGGCAATATGAGATTTCTAGGGGGAAAAAATAGTCTGTAATCAGGAAAATATCTTAAATCCAGACACTTTTGTTTTTACTCATTAGGTAAAATTCGATGTGTAGACCATGTGATCTGAGTAGAAAACTTCTCATGTTGAAGATCTGGCCCAAAACAAAGCAGAAGGATTTTAACAAGAGTTTGAATTTGAGAATACCCCCACCCTAGTGTTCATTTATCTCCTTAAAAAGACTGTTTCTAACTCCCTGGGATAAAAGCATTGGGATAACCTTATTTCTAACCTTAAACAGAAAAATATACTTACATATAAATTATGCTGACATTTTTTATCTTCCTATTGATTTAGTTTATTTATTTTATAAAATTAAATCATATCTGAACTGAAATACATAAAACAATGTTCAACAAGGAACATATTTTATTATATGTAGAAAACCTTGACCAAATATAAAATCAAGAGCATATTTGCCTACCAGAGAAACATAATCTTCCTTCAAAATAAACCATAACTAAAATAAAATGTTCTTTTATGTCTTAACAAAAAGATAAAATATAGGTCAGATATTCAGCGAAGTTAAAAAAAAACACACAACATTATCTTTCCCATTTTATTTGAAAGAACTAAGTGAACCAGGTCAGCAAGAGTCATCAGAAACAGAAAGACAATATGTTGGTAACAAACAGCAGAGCAGAGCAGAGTATGGAGCACTACAGCACCACAGATTGGCTCAATGTATGTATGGGTGTGATGTAAAAAACACAGTATATAAATCACTTTGAAAATTTATTACAGCCATTTTCCTTAATCTACCTCAAAACACTCATCCTGTCTTTGAACACACTTGTCCTATGGAGTCAGTCTTCAAAGTTCTGCTCCATTTTTAGTTGTGTGGCCTTGTCTGCCTCTATGTTCTAAACCAATTCAAAACGTTTCCCTCAGCAGCTGTTCTGACCTTGGGGAAGAGCCAGAAGCCGCACAGTGCGGGTTCCAGTAACCAGTGACCAGAGTGGATGAGCTGCTCTATGATGTTTATCAGCTGGTTTTCCACTGGCTGGCAGAAGCACAAGCATAAGACATTCCCAATGGAAAGCTCTCAGAACTGCTCAGGAAGCGGTGAGACTAAGTGTTGTGCCAATGGGAAGTATTTTTAAAGGGATTAATGCTGATTTATCTTTTACTGTAATTTTAAAATTTAGACATTCATCATATATTTTGATCACATCTCATAGGTCAATAAATCTCCGCTTGCCAGAAGACAGTAGTTGATGGATGATTTTTACATCTGTCACCTTTCTTTGAGTCTTCAGAATGAAGCCATAACTGTGCCTGGGTTTTGGCATTGATACCAAAGTCACTTGAAGTATAAACAGTATTCAGAATGGTTTGTTTGTCCACACTCGCTGTAGAAACTGAGCTCCAGGGAAGAGTCGGCTTTTCCCCTTCAACCCAGCTGCACCAGAATGGAGCAACACCACAGTCAGAGAAAGGTGTATCTCAAGAGAGCAACAAAAGCCTTAGTCTTAGGTCTCACAGCTCTACAAATGCTGAACAAATGCTCTCAGGAATCTGTCTGCCTTCTGCTTCAGAGATGAGACAAGAGAATCTTGTTTATGGACATGGATCCCTACATGTCCCAGAAGGGCACCGTGCTCTAGATTCTGTGTGCATTGTGCTCTGTCTACAAACAAAATGCCGGTGTCCTCTTCCTCCAGGACTCTGAATCAAAGATGACTTCTTCTCTCTGTCTCACAAGTACTTATGGAGAACTCACTCTGTGAAGATGCTGTTACACAGAGGAGATGAGCAGTACAAAAACCTTGGTGAGTAAATTCCTTGAATCCTGCTATACAGTACCATGCTCTATTTAATATTGTTCCACACACTTCAGCATTTGTTAAGAGACCAAATTTCATGTTACCGGCTCTTATCAAAATAAAAGCATATCTTACACTTAGCATCCCCACAAATATGGACAAATTGGGTAATAAATACTTTTTTGCTAAGTTGAACAATATGTTTTCTCACTTTGTACTCTAGTGAATCATAAACCTACCTGGAACTAGGTGAGAAAGTGTCCAACCTGGACTGATATACCCCGTAAAACTATCTTTCAAAACTGATAGAAAGATAAGGCACTTCTGTGACAAGAACACCTGAAGAAATTTGTGACATTGGAAATCTTCTGAAGGACACTTTAGAGAGTGATAGTGAAGCCTACAATTCCATGGATCCAACAGAATGGCTCCACCAGGCAATGAAGAAGGTAAACAGAGGGAAAGAATAGGAGCCAAGGGCAGGAAGCAGCAGGACTTACCCCGGATGTCAGTACATTTCATTTACGACTGTCCAGTAAATGGTCTCAGTTCACCAATCAAAAGAAACAACGGGCAGCATTGCAAAGAGGTCTCCAGGAAGGACACAGAGCAGCACCGAGCCTGCTGGGGCTGAGAAGGGTTTAAGAAAAGGAAGAAAGATGGTTGGTGGAGGCAGAAGAAATCTCTATACACTTAAGCAACCAGAGGGCTAGAATGGTTTGGCATTAGCAGAAGAAGAGCGTGGACGGCCTCGTAAAAACCCAGGGCCAGTCAGGAGAGG
>PVIR01034094.1:0-17417 GCA_004026965.1 Petromus typicus
TAAGTATCAAAGTTTCTTCTTTATCAAAAAGGCCAAGTTGTTATTTAGTTGCCAGATAGTGCAGTTTCAGCCTCTATCCCTTTGGATCAAATGATCTGACATTCAGCCACGGAAGAGTTATCAAGTTGCTCAGGTGTGCACCTGAGTCCCCTGTAGCAGTCTGTAAGATGAGCTGCAGCTCCAGCCTGGACAGATCAATTCGATGCACTGAGGCCTTCAGCATCAGTCTCTGTATCCAGAGACCAATCGATTGCTTCCAGCCCCAGGCTTCCCATGGCAACATGCTTGAGCTGCCTTCTGTGATGCCTTCCCTGCTCTTTGCATTGCAGTAGTGAGTTTCAGTGGTGAGGCACCAGGAGGATAAATGCCTTCTGAGGCAGAGTGTGTTATAACAACACGTCACGGCCTTTCTGAGTGCAGCCAGGCCAGTGTTAACATGGCTATAAGGAAGACATTACAACTTATAAAAACCTTAGATATGTCTATTATTTTAGTATATTTATTTTCAAAAGCTTTGGGCCTCAAATTTCTTTTTATTTCTGTATAGAAATTTGCTCCACACATTCAGTGACGCCTAATATTAGGAGCATCCTCCAAACATATCAGAATCTGCTATGGGACAGCAGAGGGGGAAGCTTCCATATTAATCCAATGATTTGATTTTTTAAAGTTGCTGAGCACTGCTGTAGGGAGATCTCAACAGCTAACAAAGAGACTTTGATAATTTCATATTTTCCTATCATATGTACATTAGGACAGATTCCAGGATGCTCTGTGTTCAAGAAATGATGAGATCACTAAGAAACAGTGGCCCTGAGATGCATGTCCTGGTAGCAGGAGTGACCCTGCGAGATCTCTGTCATCATTCAACAGAGCCCCCTTATGAGGTCAGGTGTCTGGCACAGCGCCGGTTCCCACTGATTCCTGGGCTGCAGTGTGTGGCTCAGAAGAAAATGGCCACCTTCTTGGGTAGGGAGGGAAAACATTTATCTACCTGTCTTATCGTTCTCCATCTGATCCTCGATTTGCACTAAAATCATTCAGATGGATTTTACTAAAAATGCCACTTCCTGGGTCCTGCCCTAGATCTACTGATTCCGAATCTGGAACCGGAGCCCGGAAATATGTATCAACTAGAGTCTCAAAAGGTTTTCTCACAAACTATCCTTTCCTAATATTTTGAAGAAGATAAAGCTCTCTGGATGAATTCACCATGGTGACTTTTTTAGCTTAGAGAAATAGCCAGCCTGAATGTAAACGTCTATCCTCGGGAAATGTCTCTCCATCAGGCCTCCAATTTCAGTTCTCATATTAAAAAGAAAAGAAAACTGTTGGGAGAGCTCTGTCCTCAGACCACTCATCTAAGGGCACAGTTAAACCTGGCTGGTTGCTTCATTTCCACCTGGAAGCAGAGGCTGCAGCAGGACTTTAAGCTCAACCAAACAGAAAACCTCTCTGGGTTTGGGGCAACTGATAAAGATAGATGCAAGCATTTGTCTCATTGTATTAGCTGTTCTGATTTACACTTTTGTGATCTTGACAGACAGTGGAGGGCCAGGGGAAGTGACAAGAATTAAGATGCGTCATGGATGTGTACCAGCTCCTCATGTGAAGGCACTTATTATGTACTGTGAACATTACTAAAAAATATTATATGATCTATAAGTCATATCTGGGGGATAGGGTAAAGATCTGTTCTGTAATCCACACCGCACTCAACACCACTAAAGTCCAAATGGGAATTTTAAATGGGTGCTAGGAAAACAGTGTTCCACTGGCTCAAGTCCTAGCCCTCCCTCCTCTGTTAGTGAAGAGAGTATATTGTAATGTAAATAAATGAAGAGAATTTAAAAAGTTGTCTTACAGAAATATCCACTTGATTCTGCTACCATTTGTTTCTATAAGTAATTTTCTTAAAAAGTGCATAATTCTTTCTAAATTTAGATACTTTATAAGGAAAGCATAGTCTCTACTCTTTTAAACCTATGCACCAGACCAGGCCAACAAATCTTGAAGACTTTGTGGGAAATGTAGGAGCAGCAGCATTAGCTTTGTTAGAAATGCAGAAACTGGGCTGGGGAGTTAGCTCAGTGGTTCTGGTGCCTGTCTTGCAAGCGCAAGGGCCCGGGTTGATCCCCAGTAACCACATAACAATACTGGGCGTGGAGACTCACCCCAGCAGGTATCAGTACCACATACCACAGTGCCGGGCATGGTGGCTCACGCCTGTAATCCCAACACTTGGAAGGCAGAGGCAGAGGCAGGAGGATTTCTGTGATGTGAGTTTGAGGCTGAGCTCAGGGCCAGCCTGAACCACAAAGTGAGACCCTGTCTCAAAAAAAAAAAAAAAAAAAAAAGAAAAGAAATGCAGAAACTGAGCTCCTACTGCATAAGTATCCACCACTTGACAACATCTCCAAGTAATTCATATGCACAACAAGTTTTAAAGAGATCTCTTCAAAGGCCTGGCTTCTCAAATGTATCTATATTAGAATCATCAAAGGAATTAAGAGAAATATTCATGTTTGGATACAGTGCAGAGATCTCACTAAACTGGCCCCCAGTACAGTTTGGGTATAGGACTTCATAGAAGCTGCCAGGTAATTTTGACATGCAACAATATTTGAAATCCCTGATCTAAGAAACCTCTCCTAAGCTCTGTAGGTGTTTTAACTTGCCAATAATATCAGAAATAGTTTACTAATTGAAACAGGTTATTAATTCAGACACATAAGGAGCCAAGCAGGCAACATGGCGGAGAGACCCCAGCAGCTGTGTGCAGTGCCAGCAGACCACAGCACTCCAAATGAAGAAGGTGGCCAGCACTTGGCTCCTTCAGTAGTGTCCTTAGCAGGAACTCAGGGATGCCAAATCTTCAGACTTTCATGAAGTTAAAAACCCAATTTTTATGTAAATTGTTACTATTTTTTTGTAATGATGATCACAGATTTACTTTTCTTTTTAAAAACTTATGTTACATAGGCTGGATATGGTCCATGAAACAGCATTTGGGGATCTCTGCCAGAGAGAAAATAGACATAGGAGGATCTGGATGCAAAGAGTTCACAACTCACCCGAAAGCCCTGGCAAACAGTCCCAGAGAAACGATTCTGAAAAGAGCAAGGCATGGCCTCAGTGAGAGTGAGGTGGGCTCGCTCTGCCCCGTGGCTTGAAGGAATTCGAGAGAAACACTTCTAAAATGTATGTTATGGTCACAGAAAGGAAAACACAACTCCCCAAAGAAGTTTCAAAAAGAGTGTGCAAAGAGTACGGCAGAGCATGAAAAACTAGTGCTAAGGAGGTGGATAGGGCAAGGAGAAATCTGGCAGTGGAGGCATGGTGTTCGGCTGTCACCTGTAGGAGACAAGAGGGTCTGTGGTGGGTGGTGGAGCCCTTGCCCAGCATGCAGAGAGCCTGCCTTCTCTCCTCTATACTGCAAAGGAGGAGAAGGGGAGAAATGAAGGTAGAAAGGAGAAAGGAAGGTGAAGGAAGGAAGAAAGGAAAGAGGAAGGAAGAAATGAAGGAAGAAAGGAAGGCAGGTAAGGAGGGAAGGGGTCGGGAAAGTTCTGAAGCAATGGGAACCTGAATTAAGTAAAGACTACTTCTGGGAGGAGAAGACTTCTGAGGTCTTATAGTAATGATAGTCTGGAGAGTCCATTGCAGGTTTTGTAAGAGATATCTGGCTATATTGGTTCAGATATTTGTTTTTTTCCACAATCAATATCCCAACCAACCTAGAACTGAGGCTTTAAAATCTACTGGAGCAAGATAAACAAACAAACAAAAACAACAACAACAAAAAAGAGATGGTGGCTGCATTGAAGATTCTATAAGGACATAAAGGGTTAAGAGAAAAGAAAATGCCCTGTAGGAATCACAAGACTTCCTGCCAAGAAAACAGATATACTTGAAAAAGATCTAGCTTTATTCTAGTGAACAATATTGTAGTTTAATCTAATAAATTCTTTATGTCTCTGCAGTGAGAGTAGAAGCTACACATGGGCAAGTGAAATCAACTCATGCATTAATAATTTAAGACTTCCAAGGCTAATGTAGGGTAGGAATTTCTAGAATCAATATTATGTTTTCTACTTGTGCATGTACCCTACAGTCTATGGGTTAGATACAAACTGCAATATGATAAATATTTACATTAGTCTTGAACCAAATGTGAATAACCTAAGAAAATCAGCAGCCATTGGGCAAGTGATATAGCTCAGTGGTTCCGGCGCCTGTCTTGCAAGGGCAAGGCTGAGGTTCGATCCCGATAACCACATAACAATACTGGGCGTGGAGACTCACCCCAGCAGCAATCAGTACCACATACCACAGTGCCGGGCGTGGTGGCTCACGCCTATAATCCCAGCACTTGGGAGGCAGAGGCAGGAGGATTGCTGTGATGTGAGTTTGAGGCTGAGCTCAGGCCAGCCTGAACTACAAAGCGAGAACCCTGTCTCATAAAACCTAAAAACAAAACAAAACAAAAAACAAAAAAACCCCCCAAAATCAGCAGCTATAATGACCTAGAGCAGTGGGTTTCTGAGTGTGGTTCCCTCCCAACCATACCAGTGTCACATGAGAGTTGTTGAGAATGTAAATTCCTAGGTCTCACACCAGACCTGTGGAATCAGAAGCTCTGAGAGTAGCATCCAGCAACCTGTGCCTCCTCAGGCTCTCCAGGTGACTATGAGGAAGATCTTGTGTTATCTCAGTATCCAACAGAGGCAGAGAAGGTGTGGTTTACAATCCTCATTTTAGCTACGAAGAAGGTAAAGTCATCTGTCCAAGGTCAGATGGCTGATTACAAAATGAACACACTAGTCTTGAAAAAAGAACACACCTTGATCCTGAGGGGTAGATTTAAATTTTTCTAGCAGGAGTTGGATGTAGATATATATCCCTACCTTCACAACTGTAACAGTGCAGTCACAATCCATCCAGTTGTACACTTTACTTCTCTACCTGTGACTTCCAGTCCTCTCCTGCTCAAAAAAATTCTTTTTCATTTTGTAAAACCTCCAATGGATGTCTCCATGGTAAAGTCTCTCAGTTGCCCCTGGAGAGCTTCATTACACAGCTCTCAGCTTCATCTTTGAGCACAGCTGTGTTTACGTGTCTTCTCCCCACGGTGGACTCTTAACTCTTTGGTAGAAATGAACATATCTTGGCATCTCTGTCTACCCTGCACACCTGCCACAGGATAATACTCCAATGCTGAAAAGGAACACAGAAAATAAACCATTGCCGAATCCTGCAATTATTAACCATCAACTGAGTCATAGTCCTTGGCCAAGCTTTCTGTGTATCTCATTTTATTTTAATACTCAGACAAATCTTGTAAGGTGCATATATTTTTTATCTCTTATAAAGACTGGAAAATTGAGACCCAGAGAGATTAAAGAAATGATACAATATCATTCAGCTACTGAATGACAGAGCTGGAGTCCTGGATGAGTATTATAACATCTTTCCACTTCTTAGTTAATGGATGGGAATCAAAACTTAAGCAAAGAATAGAATCTTCAAACAAGGATAGAAGCCACATCTAGAACAGAGACTCAGGTCACTTTATAAGCCATTCTGTTTTCTCACCCAAATATCAAAGCAGTGGAAGAAAAAATGTAATTTCTGGGTCACTTTGAAAGTTGCTTCTATTCTACAAATTATTTGCCTGACAAGTCTGTTTCCTAAAATCTTTTCTTGAAGAATGGGAGAGACTTATTTTCTTTCTCCTCAGTACCAGAGTTATTATTTTGCCTCCTTTGTCCATTGTTTAGCTGTGGTAACTCTGAGCTCTTCAGAATTCTTCTTTTCTGATCTTAGGTCCACAGTAACCCAGTTCATTCTGACCTTTCTAAAGTTTAGGGGACTTTGCCTCCCAGTTCCATTCCGACTTTGTGACTGCTTTTGGGCAGGCCTAGGGGTTTTCAGGATTTATTGGTGACTCCCTTCCTTTCTGCTGAAAATTCAGTGCCAACTGCTGTGGGAGAAGCAACCTAGCCATGATGTACGTTTTTATTGGTACGTGTTCTTAGTATATAATGTTTGGCCGTATGCCTTTTAATGTTGAAAAAAGAAAATAATCTCACCAAATCATCATGCATTGATTCAGTTATTTAAAAATGTATCTGACCCAAGTAAATTTTAGGGATAATATGATTGCAAAACAACCCAACAACAATGTTCCCTTCACAGGAGTGATTTTCTGTTTTCTCCATCTCTGTTATAGAGTTTGAGGATTTGACTCCCTGATCTTCAACCACAATAAAAGTTTAAAGATCCTTCGGGGAACTGGTCTAAGCACTAATTTTTCACGTCAGCATACAGTAGACTTCCTCACTCCCTCACCATTAGCTTCACTTCCTGTGGTTTCACCTGTCCTTGTTCAACCGTGGTTTCAAAGCATGAGATGGGAAATTACAGAAATGACCGATTCATGAGCTTACACAGTGATTACACAGTGCTCTGAGTCAAGTGCTGAACTCTCATCTTGTTTCATCCCGCTTCAGCTGCCCAGGACCCGATCATCCCTTTGCTTAGTATCTCTATGCTGTGTACCTGGCCCTGTGAGTCCCTAGCCATTGGGCTGTTAATGAGCTCTGGAGGAATGGCTCATGGGGCTTGGGCTCAGGTGCCCTCATATAGTAACCTAAAGCCTCATCATTCACCTCCCTGTGTCTTGTCCCCCAGGCACTGTCTTACCTCTTGCAGTCACCATAAAAAGGACAAAGTACAATGAGATACTTGGAGAGATAGAGAACTTGTGTTCACTAACTTTTATTAGAATGTTTTGCCATAATTGTTCTATTTTATTGCAGTTGTTAATCTCTTATTGTGTCTAACTTTGAAATTAAACTTTATCATAGGTCTGTGTGTACAGGGAAAAACATGCATGTATAGGTGTGGTACCAGGCATGGCACTGGGGACCACTGTGTCCCTAACAAAACACTGCCCAGCTGTGTAGCAGGACGCTGCAGTGAGTAGGTGTGTCAATGATGATCAGGGTGAGGCCTACGGTCTGCCTGTGGGCATTCATGATGAACTGGCTTCCTTGGGCCTGACCCTCAGGCACCGTAGTTCAGTGCTTCTCACCTGCTTTCTAGGGCAGAGGTGGAGATTAGTAAGGGGAGGCAGGTGCAGAGCTTGACCCAATGCTTCAGCAGTTGTCCACTGCCATATTCACTACTATCGACAGTGTCATGAGCATAAATCACATTGATCACTGGGGCTCTCCACAGATGAAGCTCTGATGAAGCAGATCTGTGCATCTCCTGAGAAGTTAGCAAAACTGTTCTTAAAAATGTTTTTTTAAAATGGAAAGCACCAAAAGTTTAACCCCTGCTACATTTAGCAATCATCTGAATGCCCCGTACCTCTGTCTATTTGGCTTTTCTGTGCTTCTCGGTAGGCCCCCAGTTGTCTTTCTTCAAAAGAGCCTATTTCTTCAACTCTCTTCTGACTTGGTGAATCTCTTTGAACCCATGCCAGTCATCTCAGTATCCAGTGTTGTACAAATTTGTCCTCTCGCAGCATGGACCATGTTAAATACCTGTAGTCTTTGTCATGTCAAATTGTGCTTTCTAGGGACACATTGTTCAGCCCACTGAGTGGAAACAGCTCCTATCTTCACTCCTCTCCAACAATGAGGAGTCACTCATAAAATTAAACAGGTAACAGGTCACATGTATGCATATATACTTATATGCATTTAAACATATGCAACAGACTGTGGTGTGTGAGCCAAATCTGGCTGTGTTGGTTTGTCAATAAAGCTGTATTGGAATATGGACGTGTTCATCCATTCACATATTCTGCAGGGCCATTTTCACACTTCAACAGCATGTATTGAGAAGCTCTGACAGAGGTCGCATACCTCCCAACTCTAAAATATTTACTCAACTAAGAGTCTGCTTACTCTTCTTACCAAGCATGGTACACACATAACCCTCATGTTGCTACCGAGGAGAATGAACCAAAGTTTTGAGTAAGGGGGAAAGCCTGATGTTCTTTCTTCATCCTCAGGCTGATCCTGAAGCACAGGGACAGCAGTGTACAAATGTCCCTGCATGCTAGACTGACACCCCGCTTTACAGCACCAAACCTAACCCAGGTCCCTGAAAGCACCAACCTATCATCTGTCTTATTTAACGACTCACTCGTCATTCTGCATTGTGCTCACCCTTCAGCCACTTTAAATAAATCTTCCTTTTTTATTTTTCCTCTAACTTCTGGTGGAACCTAGTTAAACTGAATAATCATAACTGTCATCTTTTCTCTCTTTGCAACCTTTAGACTTCTTCCAATGCCTCTGAGGCTGCCTGGACCTGTGATCCATCTCAAGATGAATGCCCTTCTGTAAGGCCTCTTGTCGCAAATCTTTGTCTTTTGCTGTTCCATTAAGGTCTGCGGGGATGGAGGGGTGATGTATTCAGAGTCTCCTCACAGTACTGATGCCCTCCTTAATCAGAAGAGAGCTGAGAACATCTGCACTAGAGAAACCTTTCATATCACTACAGAACAAGAAGCAAATGGTCACAAAGCTCAAGGGGCACATGGCTGCTCCAGGCAGACTGCATAGACTGCAGCCCCTGCCTCTCGCCCTGGAGCTCTTTTCCATACACTATCCCTGCTTTGCTCTTCTTCAAGAAGTGATACCATTCAGTAATATTGTTTCTATTTCCTCTGCTGTTATTATAAAACAGGTCAACCATCCCACCACTCTCCTCAGAACTCCCCATGCCTCTTCCATCCACCACCAGCCCTTCCAGCTACTGCTTCCTGTCTGCTATCTCCTAACCTCAGCATCTGCCAGGGATCCTGCCTTAGAGTTATCTAAATTAAATCTCTTCTCATGAGGTTTGCGTATTTCTTTAAGTCGTCCTTAGTCTAGTTGATAATTTCTTCAGTCATCTCCTCTTGTGCTTGCAATCCTTTGTGATTTGGCATTGTCTAAAAATCTAGAAAATGTATACCTACCTTCATTTTGGATCAGGATAAATTTCCTTCCTTCCTAGTTTCTCTCCCCCCTTCTTATCTCTTCTTTCTCCCTTCAAATAAACAATAACTGGGCTCTTTACACGTATTTGTAATGTCACACAGCCTTTGTCTGATCCTATCTTTGTCTTAATCTTTTAATTGAAGGATCTTGGTCAAATTACATAACTTCAAGACTTCAGTTTATTTGCCTATAGATGAGGGTTACTGGTAGTATTTGAAGATGTTAAGAGCATGAAAGCAAATACATGCAAATACTGCAATGCCAGGAACAGCGTGAGCTCTTAATAAATGTTAGTTGCTGATTCTTTTTTTTTTTTTAGATTTTTTGAGACAGGGTCTCGCTTTGTGGTTCAGGCTGGCCCTGAGCTCAGCCTCAAATCACAGCAGTCCTCCTGCCTCTGCCTCCCGAGTGCTGGGATTACAGGCTTGAGCCACCACGCCCGGCACTGTGGTATGTGGTACTAGTTGCTGCTGAGCATGAGTCTCCTCGCCCAGTATTGTATGTGGTTACCGGGGGATCGAACCCGGGCCCTTGCACTTGCAAGACAGGCGCCGGAACCACTGAGCTAACTCCCCGGCCCCTAGTTGCTGATTCTTATCATCCTTTTTCAATACCACGTATCACCATTATAATGTCACTGGTGGCCCACATCACTGCTGCCTCACATCACCACAAGGACCACCACCAGGTCATCACCAGCAGCACCACCACTGGCACCCACTCCCTACAACATCACCACCTTTGCCATGTTACCACCCCAGCACTGTCGCATCACTGTTGCCATCATAAGCAGAGCCACCCCACTACCACTTCCCACTGCCCTTTCGCCTCATTTCACCATCATCATCCTCACCCTCAATCGCCTCCCAGTGGTTGTCAGGCCTTGTGCTAGGCACTGTGGAATTTCCAGGTAATGGTGTTCTGTGGTATATGTCTACGTCCCCACTGGGCCTTGTGTGCTCAGAGGTGGGGTCTTTAGTGGGTGATTGTGTCACAGAGGTTTTAACGCTTACGGGCTTTGAGGAGGTGGGATCTGGTTGGAAGAACTGAATCACTGGTGAGTCACTGGAAGTGTGACGGGGAAGGGTGTATCTCCCTTCTCAGCTCCTTCTTGTACTGTTCCTGGCCACCATGACAGGAGTCATTTTCCTCCCCTAAGTGTCTGCCCTCTGTTCCACCTTTCAGTTGTGGGTATCTAGGATCATGGCTCAGAGATGGCAGCGTGACTAAGGCCAGGTACCCGAGCTACAGCCTGCACATTGTTCTAACTGCTTTATATGTGTACTTCCTATGGCAACTCAAATAGTGAGAGGATAGGAGAACTGTGACTGTACTACTATCCGATTACAACACTGTTCATTACAATGAATGTAATGTCACTCATACAGTCTAGTGACCCATGCAGTTATTATGGTGCATTGTGATAACTGATGAGACCAGGAGATGCTATGGAAGCAGCTAGAAGGGCCTCTGACCACACTGAGGGATGGAGGGTTCATGAAAGAGGCTTCTTGGTGAATGCATCTTGAGGTAAACTGTAGAAAATATGAGTCTGTGAAGAGTTTACTGAGGCTTCCTGAGTAGCAAACAGCAGAGCAGAGTCTGCTGTGTGACTGCGGATTCACCCTGCTGCTGGTCTTTTGTCAGCCTCAGTCTGGAACGTGAATTTCTATCTAATCCTCAATCTTTAGCTGCTTCTAAAGTCTCTGCTCTTACCAAAATGGTGATTTTGCCCTACATAGCTTGAAAAACGCTTTGCCAAGTGCTGCTAGCTGCTTTCCAGCCATTCCCTGAAGTACCATTTATTACTAGGGCAATAAATCTGTGGCCATGGAGTGATAACTTCTCCTTCCCTGAAATTCTTTCAAAAGGAAGGGAAGAAGTGAGGTCCAGGCTGACTCCACAGCTGCTGGGTCATGCACTGGAGAAGATGGCTTCTGGATGTCTCCCAGAAGGAATAACGGAGAATGTAGGGGAGCCCTGGAATTTGGACTGCCAGAGGTTGTGTCTCTTGGAATTGAGAAGTGGGCTTATTCTTTGGCCCTCTTCTCTTCAGTTTAAACCACTCCTGAATGTCAAGGCTTTGAAGTAAATACTTCAGCTGAAGCATAGGGTAGAAAAGGCTCAGGTTCAACAATTACTTTCCAGGAGGAAGTCCAGGGAGACTCGGAAGGGCAGAGAAGGATGGAAAGAAGGGAAATGGGTACTAGAGATCATATTGATGCCTGAACTTAAGTTCTGAGATGAATGGACACAGGTATGGGTGTCTGCTGGATGCTTTAGTGGTGAGACTTTGTCTTCCGTGAGAACCACAGTTGCCATGGTCTGAATGTCCCCTCAAGCTCATGTTGGCATTTCACTGGCATGGTGCTGGGATGAAGAAGTAAGACCTTGAAGAGGTGATTCACAGGGAGGGCTCTTCCCCACTTGCTTCTTACCTCCTGCTTTGAATGCCTTGGCATGAAGGTTGCTCTCAGTCTTCCCACCCTTCAGAACCAAACGTCAAAATGTCTTGTGTATTACTCCCCAAGTCTGAGGTGTTCAGCAGCAGACCACATCCTGAGACACGGACACTTGGAAAAATCAGCACTAAGAAGGAGCGTGGTGCCATTCTGGGTTTACAAGGCTGAGCCAGAAGCGAACGCTGGCTCGTGCAGCTCTGTGCTGTAAATATCAGCTGCAAATAAGCTGATACTGGTATCTGAATCTAAAAGGAAGCCAGTGACACCAGCCTCTTCAGGGTGGAGTCACGAGCAAAATGTATCAAGTGGCATAGAGAAGACGTTCTTCAGTATTGGGTCTCACAAGGAACTTCCAGACGCCGGGCTCACCCGAGGAGTGATAATGAAAGAAGAAGAATACAGGAAGTTGAATGGGAGTCGAGACACAGGAGTGAGAAACTTGGCACAAAGAAAACCCTGTGCCAGTGGTGGCAGCGGAGAGGATGGAGAATGGATTTGCTTATGCTAATGTAAAGGGTCAAGCTATGTCCTGCAAAAGCACTGAGGCACATGCAAAGCACGGCCCGTAGGAAGGCAGAGAAAGGCAATGTGCTCCAGACAGAGGATCTGCCCCGTCAGCCTTCAGCAGAGGCAGGGCTGCCCAAGGGGCTCGGGGTCGCAGCCCCACAGCCCTGCAGGCCTGACACTTCCTGCCTTCCTCTGTCATCTCGCACCACTTTTACCTTCTCTTACTTCACTCCAACTACACTGCTTTTTGCTCAGTTCTTAACTTCTTCAGACTCTTTTTCTGCCTCAGTCACATATAGGTCCTTCTTTCTCTCTGGAACAGTCTCTCCACTATCTTCTCAGGACTGGCTTTTCTCCATCAGGTCTCAAAATGGCCCCTTGGAAGACAGGACTTCACTCTGCTGCTGGTTGTCACTTCACTCTGCTCTTTCTCTGCATAGGACATTTCCCCACTTGGGACTGTCTATCTGTTGACTTAGTTATTGTTTTCCCTTTACATTTCCTGAGAACAGAGGCCTTGTTTATCGTAGCTGACACTATGTTCTCAGTAATGAATATTGAGCCTACTATGAAGTGTTTATTTAAAGATAACTGGTGAATGTACCAGTTCCTCAGTTGGTCAGGGACCCAATCAGTCAGTCAGGGAGTTGAGGCCAAGAGGTGAGGCTAAGCATGCTCAGAGTGCACGGAGGTCGGACCGAGAGATCTGGTTCTCAGTCTCCGAGTGACAAACATGTTTGTTCAGGGGAAGCAGTGTTAGGAAAACCTGGCACAGATCTCCGTGTAGACTGCGAAGAGTTCAGCCAAATCATTCGGGTTCCACTGCACTGTCTGCTTTCTGTCCATCAGGATTCACACAGCTCATCCTTTCTGTCTGTCTGGCAGGAACTACGCTGACTTTCCAGGCAGTCTCACCAAGTGTTCCATGGACACTTTCCTGGGACATGCTGGCCCCGCTGGAGGGTGAATGTGAAGGTGAAGTGGACAGGGCACTGCCTCTCAGCACCCGCACACTGGCTGGATTTCCATGAGGAAAAAAATGCAGGTGATTCTACCAGCTGCCATCTGGACACTTGTACCTTCAACTTCACTACACAGCTAGGTTCTGCATGGGGTTTTAGAATATTTGTGGACACAGCAGCTCAATATCTCCTTGTAGAAGGGATGTGGAGCCTGTAGTGCTGGCCTCACTCTTCCCGTGTGGACCTTGGAGTGCAGCGCGGAGTTCAGATCTGAACTCTGAGCTGAGGTGAGAGGGCATGCTGCTCAATTCCTATACACAGGTTAGTGCTACTCTTCAGTTATGCACATGGCTTTGAGGCAGTGGTCTCAGACTTTTGTCCCAGTCTCAACAGGACAAGTGATAATAACAGCAAATTTTAGAATATTTACCCAAGATATCTAAGGTGGAATCTAAAAATCAACATTTTCCAACAAATTTACCTGCCTAGAAAATTCAGGTGCAACTGCTCCACATACAGCATTTCAGAAACTCAGGTTTAAAAGGATTATGCATTTGTACTGAGCAACTTCTTTATACAGATGTGCAAAATGAGGCATAGGAAGTGAGACAGCTACATAGCGATTTCATTACATAGTCAGGCCAGAACCTCGGCGTGGTGAGCAGTGAGGACACACAGACTTACAATAAAAAATAATATCCAATAATATCCAAATTTTCTTTTATATTAAAAAAGGAAAAACTCAGTTTTGTGCCATTCTTAAGGCTTTTCTAGCAATTACTAGCTTCCACACCTTGCCATTTATTTTCTACCTTTAAAAAAAGAGTAAAGAAACAGGCCCAGACAATGGCATACAGCTAGAATATAATGGTATACTTTTGTTACATTTTTAGTTTCCACCATTAATGGGGAGTAGTATTAGTTTTCCTATTTGCAACAGTTGGTGTTTTCTTTCCAAATAAATTAATTAAAATGAAAATCTATTTTTAAAAAAGTATGTAAATACACAAATATGATAAACTCATGAAGACAGAGGAGATACTGAACTTGGGTAATGGTGATTATTTTTTTGTTTTTGGTACTAGAAATTGAACTCAGGGCAGGGAATGGCACTTGCCAGGCAGGCGCTATGCCGCTGAGCTATATCCTGGTCCATAGAATCATGATTTATTCAAGCTTTATGAGAAGATAGTTAACTGGTCAGGATCAGTGAGTAAGTATTCAAATCCTGGTACTTTTATTCCAAGATGTCTGACAGACAGTAATTTAAGAACAAGACAGACATGATGAAGGATGATTTCATGGTGATTATTAATGCTAGGTTAGGGTATTTTAGTACTAGTTGGCTAGGTAGACAGCAGGCTTGGGAGAAACTTGTGATCATAAGCAATCCAGAGGAAGTTTGATGTGGAGGGAGACGATACGAATATCGTACTCATCTACTGAAGGATGCCGCTCCTGATTTTCAAAGGGAATGGACATGGCTTCAAAATCAGTGGGTGGAGACCAATTTGAGAGAGAGACAGGGCCATGCCGTGCAGTTTTGACTGTCACACGTAAAGAGCTTATGGGTGCTGTAGGACTCATAGAGTAGTCTGGAAATGCCAAGGGAACCAACCATACATCTTTGGGGCTTTAAAAGATAGATCACCCTGGCTCTGTCTCCAATGAGCCCTGTAGGAGCCCATTGTGACACCCAGGGAGCCCGTGGGGAGGTTGGGCCTTAGGGCCAAGGAGGTGGGAATTCTGTTTGTGGGGACACTTTAGAGCCCACCCTACCGCTGACCACCTTCTCTACCCATCATCATTGCTTGACACTGTTTCCCTTGAATCTGTTTTCAGAGTCTAAACGATACATTACCATAAAATGTCATAGAACGTGCACCTTAGTGACTAAACTTGATAGTATATAAATACTGTCTCAATAAAACTATTTCAAGTGCCTGGGGGTTGGGGTCCCTTGTGCATAATGTGCTGGGTGGACACCATTTCCCTACTTGGTGCAGTTTCTGAATAGTCCTGGAGAGTCACCCGGTCTTCTTCTGTCCTTCTGGTGAGAACTCAGCCCCCACCGCTGAGGGCAGGCCTCCCCTCACCCTGCACCGATGCTCTGTGTGATAATAAACGCACATCACTGTCTCTGTGTCCCAGGCCTCTGACAGCTCCTTCTTCCACTCACTGCACTGCCCCATCTCCCGGCTCTGTGTCTCCTCCCAGGTGATACTCTGAACTTCCCTTTCATCAAATCACAGGGCTGGCAAGAGTGCAGGTGTTGGCTGCAGTGAGGTCAAACAAGCATTAGTTTTCCAGTGGTTATTAAAAACAAGCAAGTCACAAACCACCTCTCATCCTTCGATTGGTTTCCATGAACCTGCAGATAAAAGGCCGGGAGTGTGCCAGGTTCATGGCACAGCACTTCCGTCCTCACCTCCAGCTCGCAATGCCACGGGCTGATTGTGCATTTGTTTGTAGCATTTATCTATTTGGAAGCCGCTGGAGTTCCTGGATTTGACACTCGGGCCCTCAAGCTATTATGAAGTTCCATACAGACATGATTACAGAGGTAGACTGCTGGGGACCTAAAACACAATGCAATTTATTTCTGTGAATCACCTTTCACACGGAAGACATCACAGACAGTGCCTCGGTAACAGCAGACAGGGACCCAGGCGGTGAGACACAGCGCTGCAGAGCTACAATAGCTGGCCCTGGAGACTGGAGCAGTGGGGAGGGCCAGGGGCGTGTGGGGAATGAGAATGCTGTTGTCAGGCGAACTGCACAGAGCCCTTGGCCAGGGAGGTCTGGGGGCAGAAGTCATGGGTTTTCCACAAGGCTTGGACTCCAGGATGCTGCAGAATTCTGGAGCTGGTGTTCACACCACAAAGCTCGTTTGTGACCGTCATACATGTCAGGAGCCAGGGGAACTCGTGGTGTCTCTTCCAGAGGCGGTTTATCACCTGCCGGCTCACACTGCATGGGGTGGAGAGGGAACAGTGGGTGTTTCAAGAAAGTCTGGAAATTTCCTCCTCCCTTGGGTATTTCTGTGCTTATTAACTGGGGTGTTCTGCCCACCACATAGCCTCTGGTGTCTCTGCTTTCTAAATGGGCAGCATTAATATTGTTACTTGACAGCTACAGAGACTACGACCGGGCAGTAGTAACTAAGTCACCTGAGATCTGTCAGCACAATGAGTGTTAAAGCTGAGATGGTCTGATTTCAAGAACTTGAACTTTCACCACCCAGGTAATTTGTCCCCTTGAAGACATCCCCGATACCATAAGAGAGGACCGCTGACTAGAAACATTAAAGAGGCAGGACAAGGAGGCTGGAGTCAGGCAAGAGCTTAGTAGAAGCAGGAGCAACAGGATGAAACAAAATGTGTCTAAAATGAATATAATCCCCAAAGTTAAGGTCTTTCTCCAACATCACATTAGTTGAAATGTTTCGCTCTCAGCACAGAGGACTTTGCAGCTATTTCCAAAGAAATGGAGTGCAAACGAATAGGTTTTATTCAGTGAACTTTGCTGCAGTGTCTGTTATGTGAGACATGCTGCATGTGGATGTCTGGAGAGAGGGAGAATGTGAGGAACCACAGAACCAGAGGAGGAAGAGCGGGCAGAGATGGGAGATGGGCAGGGCATGTCCCTGCTCCCCAAGGGGTGGCAGTTTAAAGAGGAAGTTGTCGAGTGGAAATATTGATGACGTAGGATGGATTGCTAAGGTGTGTTGGAGACAGGAGGCTAATGCTTGTGGTGTTGGGTGAGGGGTTTAGGGAACTAAACAGAGCTCCTTTTAGCTGAGGGAGAGAAGAAGGAGGAAGAAGGACACGGAATGGCCTGTAGGATAGACTGAGAAGTTCCGTCTGAGGGAGAGGCCCCCCGGGGGTAAAGGAGAGACACCTAGCTAGGCCGGGTCTGCGGGTTGATGGCAGAGCTGAAGGATCGGTGGCACAGAGTGGAATTGGCTGAGTGTTGCGGGCACGCCACGGGGCCGGGCATCACAGAGCAGTGCAGCATGTGTGCTCGGAGGACGGCGCCCACTGCAGGGAGGGGGATGCGTCGGGGGAGCCTGTTGGCAGAGGCCAGTTCAGCGAGGCGCTACTGTCATCCAGCCTGCTGCTGTTGACTGGGTGACAGATTACGGGAGGACAATGCAGGTCAAACCTTAAGAACCTGGTGACAGATCAAAGGCCTGGTATATCAGTCAGCTTTGTGTTGCTCTGAGAAAATACTTGGAGAAGTGAAGGAAGGGAGTACAGGTTTGTTTTGGCTCAGAGTTTCGGAGATTTTAATCAGCAGTTGGCTGGCTCCATTCTTTCTGGCCCTGTGATGAAGCAGAACATCACAGTGAAAGGAGGTGGTGGAAGGGAGGCCAATGGAGGAGGAAAGAGCCACTGGGACAAGACAGACTCTCACCCACACGGCCACTCCCTGCCATTTGTCTTGGCTCCTGACTTTTCTATGCACTGCAGTGATGATCCAGTTAC
>PVIR01034095.1:0-17416 GCA_004026965.1 Petromus typicus
CATATAAGAAATTCTAATTTTTGAATGACTGAAAAAGAAGATCAAAATGAAAAAAAGCAGGAAACCTCATAATAAAAATATAAATTATCACTAGTTAATTTATATACTTACTCTAGATTCAATTAAGATAAAAATTGAGTTATTTCAAGAGCTTAGCAAACTAATTATAAAACATACATGAAAGAGTAGAAATCTAAGTTTAGCTAACTTCTCAACCAGAAAGTTGTAGAAGGAAGTGTCTAGTGGATATCAAGATACATATTTTTGCAGAACTGACATGAGCACAGACAAACTAATAATAGAATGTAACAAAATATTTTGAAATAAACACATTGTAAATAATTATTTTAAATAAAAAAGTGATAGTACAGATCATTTAGAAAAATTCAATTCAATTTGTAGGAGTATAAAAATAATTACCCTTGGACAAATAATCTTCTTTATATAGGTCAGAGATTTTAATGTTGGAAGGAAATCACAAAAGCCTCAATAGAAAACATAATTGAGATATTTCTGTATTCAAATTATAGAGGAATATCTTACACAACAGTTAAACAGTGCTTTCATTTACAGAAATGATTCATAAAATTTATTATAGGGCCAAGGATGGAGCTCAGTGTAGCTCATGTAGCTTTTCACCTGCTTGGCAAGTGAAAAGTGCTAAGTTCAGTCCCCGCTACCATCAAAAACAAAGAATTTCTTGTACATAAAGAATTATCTAAGTAAATAAAAGATAAGCATATAACTGTGAGATATTTTTAATGCGTACAATGAACAATAAGGTATCACCAAATATTACATGATTACTACAAATACTAAGAAAAGAAGCAAAATTTTAAAACACAAACAAAAATAAGCATAAACTAAATACATGATCTGTAAATATGTGAAGAAATATACTGTCTTACTAGTATTTATGAAAATACAAACAGGACCATAATAAGAATCAAGTTATATACATTTAATGTAGTATACATTAAGAATATTGTTAGTGTTTCCTGAAGCTGTTGCTAACATTCAGGGAGACAATAAGAATGAAGTGTCACAGAGCAACCATTAAAACCAGATCAGAAGCCCTCAGAACCTTCATTCCCCTGTGAGTGAGTCTGGGTAAGCACCATGGAAGTTGAGCAGTGACTTGTGGCACCAGCCAGCAGTCTTTGTGCCATCTGACCTAGACCAGAAGCCTGCAGGACCTCCATCCACTTTTGGGCAACTCTGGAGAGAGACCAAAAGACCTTGGTATATCCATTTCATTGTAGGTCAATCTGAACATGACTATTGCATGGGAAGAGCCTCCAGAGACACTAATTCATTGTGCACACTGAATAAATATAGCAGAAGTACTGGAATCTAGACAGAATCCACCAGTGAGTTCCTATGTATATTCCATTATGTAAAACAAAACAAAACAACAAAAACAAACAAACAAACAAAAACACACACATTGGAAGAGTGAGAATTCAGTTGAATACAGCCAATGATCCAAGAAAAACAACACAGGTAGTAACCATCTCCTAAGGATTCCATATATTAGGAAGAAGGAGACTTGCAACAAACATTGATCAGGTACAAGGCAAGGAATTAAATTAATAACATCAGCAATGACAAAGGAATGTATCACCACCGTATGAGAATTCAGGGAAAAAGGAAATGTAGCAAACTGAAGCTCAATCAACAGGACTCTGAGATGGTAATAAAAGCTTATGTAGTAAAATGGAAATCAGAACTTATCTCTGAGATGAAAATAGGGATACTGTCCATAGTGAAAGATATGCTTAATAATGTTAAAGAAGAGTTCAGAAGCACAATAGAATCTGAAAAAGCAAAAGCAATGGAACTGTAGTTTCCAGTTATTAAAAATGAGGACAGATATTTGCAAAGCAGGATGAATAAAGCTGAGGACCAAATTTCAAACCTAGAGGACAGGATTGCAGCCCATGAAAAGGAAACGCATAATTTATGGAAAATGGCAAGAGGCCATGAAAAATCAACCCAACAGCTCCTACACAATTCAAAAAAAAAAAAAAAAAAAAAAAAAAAAAAAAAAAAAAAAAAAAAAAAAAAAAAAAAAAAAAAAAAAAAAAACAAAAAAAACAAAAAACAAAAAAGCATAAAACTGAATGGGGTCACAGACAAGGCAGGAGACAGTGCAAAAAAGACGTTAAAAAAAACCCTGTTCATTTATATAATGGCAAAAAACTTCACAGGAAATGAAAAGAACTAGACATACAGATAAATGAGGCATATAGGACTCCAAATGGCCATTTAATATCAAAAGGTCTACACTTAGGCATATAATTATCAAGGTTGAAGGTATACAACAAAAGAATGAAATACAAAAAGCAGTTAGAGAAAAAGGAAGAAAAACTCATACAAAAGGAAGCCCACTAAGATCACACCAGACTTTTCAATGCAAACATTCAACTCAAGGAGAGCCTGGAGTTAAGTTTTTCAATTCTTGGAGGAAAACAACCTTCAACCTAGACTGATGTATCCTGCAAAACTATCTTTCAAACTTGATGGGGAAATAAGATACTTCCATGACAAGGAACACCCAAAAAGCATCACGAACACAAACACTTCACTGCAGAAAATTCTGAAATATATCCTGGAAAATAACAGTAAATATTGCAAACTTGAGACCCAGCAGAGTAAATCCTTTGAACAAGGCAAGAAACTGAATGGCAAGGGGAAAAGCAGAGAATAAAAGAAACAATAACAGGAAAACATCATGATAGGTATAAATCAATCATATAAGTAATAACTATTAATATCAATGGCCTTGATATGCCAATAAAAAGACATACACTGGCAGAATGGATTAAGGAAAAAAGATCCTAAATATGCTGCACATAAGCAGCACATTTAAATCAGAAAGAAAGTCATAGACTGAAAGTAAAAGGATGGAAACCAATTCTCCATGCTAAAGGAAACCACAAAAAAGCAGAAGTGACTATCTTATTTGCAAACAAAATAGATTTTAAATAAAAACTGATAAAGAGGGATGAAGCACACTACATCCTCACACAAGGAACAGTGTAAGATAAAGACATTTATGAACATATATGCAACAAATTCCAGTGCACCCAACTATATTAAATAAACATCAGTGGATATGAAAAGGCAAATGAGCACTAATACAATAATAGTAGAGGACTTCAATACCCTGCTGTCATGACTAGACAGATGTAATAGACAAAAAACAAAACAAACAAACAAAAAACAATATTGAAATACTTGAACTGAATGAAACCTTTGCACAAGTGGACTTCATAGATGCCTATAGAATATTTCACCCTACAAAGTCAAAACACACATTCTTCTCAGCTGCTCATGGGTCATTCTTCAAAATAGACCATATGTTAGTTCATAGTACATGTTTAAGTACATGCAAATGAATTAAAGTTATGCTTTGTAAACTGTCTGAACACAGTGCCTTGAGATTAAAACTGAATGACAAAAGAAATTCCAAGATCCTAACAAATGCAAGGAAATTGAACAACATTGTGCTGAACAGCCAATGGGTCACAGATTAAATTAAAAGGACTTTACTATTAAATGACAAATTCAATACAGTATACATGAATTTATGGGACACAATGAAAGCAGTTTTACAAGGGAAATTCATAGCAGTGAATGCCTACACCAGAAAAACAGAGCAAGATCAAATAAACAGTCTAATGCGAAACCTCAAGCTACTACAAAAAGAGGAGGAAGACTAACCCAAGGGTTGTACTAGGAAAGAAATTATAGGATCAGGATACAAATTATTGCAATGGAGACTAAGGAAATGATACAAAAAAATCAGTGAATCAAAAAGTTGATTCTTTAGAAGAATAAACAAAATTTACAAAACATGGGCCAATCTTACCAAACAAAGGAAGGAAAAGGCTCAAATCCATGATATTAGGAATGAAAAGAGGGAAATTATCACAGACACAGCATAAGTACAGAAGATAATAAACAACTACTTTCAAAATTTGTACTCCAGGGGCCGGGCACTTAGCTCAGTGATTCTGGCGTCTGTCTTGCAAGCGCAAGCACCTGGGTTCGATCCCTGGTTAACCACATACCATTCTGGGTGTAGAGACTCACGCCCTGCAGTAATCAGTACCACATACCACAGTGCCAGGCGTGGTGGCTCATTCCTGTAACCCCAGCACTTCGGAGGCAGAGGCAGGAGGATTACTGGGATGTGAGTTTGAGACTGAGCTCAGGGCCAGCCTGAACTACAAAGCAAGATCCTGTCTCAAAAAAAAAAAAAAAAATTGTACTCCAATAAGACAGAAAACCTAGGAGCTATGGATAGATTTCTAGACACATGTGAACTTCCAAAGTTGAATGACGGAGTAATAAAAATGTCAAATACACCAATATATATCTATGAAATTGAAAATGTAATTTAAAACCTACTGAAAATAAAAGCCCTGATCCTGATTTCTTTACTGCTGAATTCTATAAAACTTTCAAAGAAGAGTAAACTCCACCACTTCTCAAAATTTTTAATGGAATCAAAACAGAAGCTGTACTCCCAAGTTCATTCCTGAAAACTATAATTTTGTTGATTGCAAAAAGAGAAAAAAAGACTCAATCAAAAAAAGAGAACTGTAGGCCGATCTCTTTAATGAACATTGACACAAAAATTCTCAATGAGATACTGGGAAACAGAATACAGAGTATCATCAAGATCATAACCCTGACCAAGGTGGATTCATCCTCAGGATTCAAGGATGTTTATACATACGTAAATCAATAAGCATAAGACATTATATGAAGAAACTCAAGGATAAAAACCAGATGATCTTCTCAATAGATGCAGAAAATACATTTGACAAAATCCAACACCCACTTATAATAAAAATAGACAAAATAGACTTATCGCAACCTAGTAAAAGCTATTTACAAGAAAACAATAGTTAGCATCACCCTAAATGGACAAAAACTAAAACCTTTCATACAAAGATGAGGAGCAGGACAAGGATGTCAACTATCACCGCTGCTATTCAATATAATGCTGGAAACCACAGCAATTAGACAAGAGAAAGAAATAAAAGGAATAAAGATAAGAAAGGGAGAAGTTAAATTATCATTATTTGCTGCTGACATGATATTCTATACAGAAGATACTAAAAATTCAGCCAAACAACTGCTAGACTTAATCGCCAAATTTACTAGTGCACCTGGATTAAAAGTCAGTGCTCAAAAGAATTAAAAGACTCATCTCACAGTGACATATGTGCACCCATGTTTATAGCAGCTCAGTTTGTGATTGCTACATCTTGGAAACAACCCAAGTGTCCATCAGCTGGAGACTGGATAAAAAAGTTCTGGTTCTTCTACTGAATGGAGTATTAGTCTGACATAAAAAAATCATAAATTTGAATCATTTATACTTAATTGGACATACCTTGCAGATATCCTCATAAGTGAAATAAATAGGTCACAGATAGGTACATATCGCATCTTTTTTCTGGTATGAGAAAATAAAGATGTAAATGAGTCCTAGAATTATATGTTATATATTGTAAAATGGAAAATGCTCAAAGTAAAATAGGGTGAAGGGGGAAAAATAATGATATTATAACAAAAAAGTAAGGAAACAAATTTTATGTATGGGAGGGTGGTAGGATGGGTAGGGCTATAGGAAAAAATGAGAATTAAGTTGTGTCTTATACTGGTACAAATACCCATTATGGAGTGCAATCATGATGCTTACATGTAATGTACCAATAAAGATTTAAAAAAAAAAATAAAAGAAAGTCAGTGCTCAAAAATCAACATCCTTTGTATACATAAATAAGTGGCTCACTGAGAGAGAAATTGGGCATTCAAGACCTTTCACAATAGCATCTAAAATAGTGAAATATTTAGGAATCAATCTAACAACGGAGATCAAAGACTTCTATTCTGAAAACTACAATATTTCAAAAAAGAAGATAGAAGAAGATATCAGAAAATTGAAATACAACCCTTGTTTATGAGATGGAAGAACCAGTATCATCAAAATTGTTATATTCCCACAACTACCATACAGATTAAATGCAATCTGGATTGAAATCCTAACAATATATTTTACAGATCTAAAAAAATAATTCCAAAATTCATCTGGAATCTCAAAAGATCTAGAATAGCAAAAGCAATTCTAGGTAACAAAGACATGGCATGAGCATCATAATCCCAAATATGAAACAATACTACAAAGTGACTTGATGAAAACTGCATGGTACTGGCAAAGTAACAGACCCGAGGATCAGTGAGATATATTAGAAGATCCAGAAACAACTCTAGATACACTAAGTCACATCATCTTTGACAAAGGACCCAAATATCCTCAATCAAGAAAAGATGGCCTCTTTAACAAATGGTGATGGAAAAACTGGGCTTTAATCTGCCAAAGGCTAAAGCTAGACTTATCACATTCACTGTGTACTAAACTAAAATAAAAGTGGATTAGAGATTTAATTATTAAAACAGAGCACTATACCTTCTGGTAAACAGGTTCAGAACTCTTGGAAACATTGACTTAGAGAAAGACTTTATGAACAAAACCTCTATATCATGAGAACTATCAGAAAGAATCAACAGCTAGGATCTTATCCTATTAAAAAGTCTCTTCACAGCAAACAAACAAACAAACAAACAAAAAAACCACCAGTAGAGCCAATTGTCAACCAATAATATGGGGGAAACTTACCACCTCTTTCTTGGAAAAGGGCTACTGCCTAGAATATATAAAGATATATTAAAAAATCAGCCCCTCAAATTTAAAGACCCAATTCAAAAATGGGCATCTGAAATGAACAGATACATTTTAGAGGAAGAAGTAAAATCAATTAAGAAGTATATGAAGAAATGTTCTACATTACTGATCATTCAAGAGATGCAGATGAAAACAACTCAAAAATTTCATCTCACTTGACGAAGAATGGCTGTTATCTCAAAATTAACCAGCAACCAGTGTTGGCTATGCTGCTCAGAAAGAGAAACGCTTCTCCACTGTTGGTGGTAGACTGGTAAACCACTATGGAGATCAATATGAAGACTCCTCAAAAAACTATGATTACAGGTCCCATTTGACCCTGCTATTCTGCTGCTAGTGATATACATGAAAGAATTATCACAGTGACATATGTGCAGCCATATTTATAGCAGCTAAGTTTGTGATAGCTAAATCTTGGAAAAAAACCATATACCCATCAAGTGTACAATGGGTTAAGATTATGTGATCTTTTTAAAAATATAAAGTGAAGTATTACTCTGCCATAAGTGTAGACTCTTAAAACCACTGTGAAAAATAGTTTGGAGATTCCTCAAAAAACTAGGAGTAGAGGTTCCATTTGTCTTAGCCATTCCTCACCTAGGTATATACAAAAAATAATTAAAACATTTGTATCGCAACAACATATGTGCACCCATGTTTATAGCAGTTCAGTTTTTGATAGCTAAATCTTGGAAACAACCAAAATGTTCATTAACTAGAGACTCGATAAAGAAGATGTAGTTCTTTTATACAATGGAGTATTACTCTGCCATTAAAAATAATAAGATTGAGTCATTTATAGTCAAATGGATGTACCTTGAAGACATCCTCATAAGTGAAATAAATAGGTCACAGATGTTTAAATATCATATCTTTTCTCTGTTATGAGAAAATGAAGATGTAAATGAGTTCTAGAATATATAGTAGATATTGTGAAATAGAAAATATTTAAAAGGAAATGGGGTGTAGGGATAAGTAACAAGGGGAAAAATAATGTGATGCTATTAAAAAAGGAAACAAACCCTATATATATAGGGGTAAGGGTTAGTAGGATGGGTAGGGGAATGGGAAAATGTGAATTAAGTTGTTTCATATACTGGCACAAATTCTCAATGGTGAATGTGACCACGATGTGTATATGTAATATACCAATAAAGATTTGAAATTTAAAAAATAGAATGATAAGTGTGAATCATTTATACTCAAATTGACATACCTTGAGGACAAAGCCAAGTTAATAGGCCACAGATGTGTAAATATTATATCTTTTCTCTGGTATAAGAAACTGAAGATGTAAATGAGGTCTAGAGTATATAGTAGATATTGTGAAATAAAATATATACAAAGGGAAATGGGGAATAGGAATAAATAATGAGGGGAAAGAAAATGTAACAGTAAAACAAATACTTATATATACAGGAGGTGGGGGATATTGGGTCAGTAGAAGAAGAACAAAAATTAGAATTAGGTCATGTCATATACTTGTATAAATTCTTAATGTGGATTGTGATCATGATATGTACATAAAATGTAACTATAAAGATTTAAAAAAAGAATGCAGCATTACAGAGTTCTGAACTGTCACACTGGATTCAAATGAATCATCTATAATACTTAGCACAAACATCACTTAAAAAATGAAAATAAATAGCACATCCAGAAAGAAAGCCTACATAGAGCAATATTGGTGTTAATAACGTTCCCAAGACACCATTACTTCTCAAAACATCCTTTGTACCCAGTATTTTTTTACATTTTTTATTCAAAGTAACAATGTCCATTAATTGTATACAATATAGGATGCTAGTCACTCAGCTTTAGATTTCATTTGTTATAAAGAAACCAAACCACCTACATTACTACACTGTATTTTTAACCTGTAAGTCCCTTATAAATTAATATTTTCAATTTTTATTCTTAATTAAAATAAGCAACATTACAAGATATATGTGTCCTATTGAGAAGGTTTTTAGATAAGATTTCTTCATATTCTAGTACATTCCACAAGTTTATTTACAAGTAAATTTGGTGCAGGAAAACTTGAACTTCCTGAGTAAGATATAGAAAAATGGTTAACTATTTTCTTTGATCAGGAAAGAGAATGATATAAGGTACAATGGAATTAAAATGTGGGTAATGACAGGGGTCATGGGTAGTGTGAAGAAGAATTAAACATTTAAAACAAGAATATATGCCAAAACAGATACAAAGGAGATGGTGAAGTGGAGAGACCAGCAGCAAAGCATGTCATCTCCCATACTCAGAGTCAAGACACCTAGAAGGCAAACATTTAGTGAAGAAAAGGAAAGAATGAATCTCCAGGAGCTAGAAGGAGGCTGAAAGGAAGGTATGATATTGTGGAGAAGCTGGGGAGACAAAGTTCAATGCAAACAAAGAAACAAGGGTCACCCAGGCTGCCAAGGAGGAAGGCATGCATCTACTCACATAGATTAAGCCCAGAAAACCAACAGACTAGGCCTGGATCTCTGCTCCCAGGAGTAGCCCAGAGCTACTATAAATTGCTAAAACAATGTGTCACTTTACATTGAAATTGACTCCTTCCATAAGAAAAGCTAGAGGTTGCCAAGAAGTCTAGTGCATTGCCCATATTTAAGAATGTTTAATCAGGAGTCATTTTTAGAAAGGGTTTAATTATAATTGAGCCACAGAGAAACTGCAGAGCAGTTATATTTCGGGGTTGCTGGTGTCATCCTGCCACAGTGACTAGGCATGAGATGACCAAGGGAGAGTCACAGAGAAGGCACAGGCTGAAAATAGACTTTTCTCCTTGAGAAGTTTAAGCTAAGATGCAGGATGGATGCAGGAGCCCTGACTGTGGTAAGAAGCAAGGCAGGCCTAACATGGTTTTCAGATGGGATGAGTCTGCAAGTACTGGCATTATGTTCAACAAATTGTTTCACAACACCACCACCCCCAGGCCTACTGCCTAAATTAGCACAGAACTCACTGGTGTGTTTGCTTTTCTCCCCAAATGGCTCAGCTTGTATGATTGCCATGGCTTGGGATGTACAAAAGAAGGGACACAAGAGAAGCGGGGTCCTCACTAACTCAAAAACCATAAAGCTATCCGAGAAACCAATGGCTTCGAGTGCAAAAATAATATAGGTGTGAGAGCTGCTGGAGTGACTACAACTTTAAGGACTGACCACACTCATTGGGTAGGGCAAGGTAAGATCTAGAATTCACACTCAAGTATGTGACTGTGGAAGCAAAATGCCTTAGTAGTGATGAATTGTCCCTCTCTAAATGATGGAGATCCTAAGAAAAGAGGCCCTTTATATTAAATCTTTTATATTAAATAGAGTAGTATTTTCCAAAACCTGGACATCCTCTCATACAAAATAAATCATCAAGGAAACACTAGAGCTGAACCTCTCTTTTGATCAAACAGACTTTTTAGAAAACTATAATGTGTTCTACCCAAAAACATCAGAATATTATTTCTTATCTGTAACTCAGAATTTTTTTTCCAAAATATATCACATACTAGCCCATAAGGCATGCTTAAGCACATACAAATTAAAATTTTCTCATGTAGGGTCAGGGATTTAGCTCAGTGGTTCCAGCGTCTGTCTTGAAAGCTCAAGGACCTGGGTTCGATCCCCGGTAACCACATACCATACTGGGTGTGGAGACTCACACCGAGCAGCAACCAGTACCGCATACCACAGTGCCAGGCATGGTGGCTCATACCTATAATCCCAGCACCTGGGAGGCAGAGGCAGGAGGATTGCTGAGATGTGAGTTTGAGGTTGAGCTCAGGGCCAGCCTGAACCACAAAGCGAGACCCTGTCTCAAAAAACCTAAAAAAAAAAAAAAATTATCATCTATATTATCATATTATAGTGCAATGAAGTTAGAAATCAATAGCAAGAGATAGCACAGAAATTATGTAAACACAAGAAGATTAAATGATACACTCTTAATGAAGTTAAAAACCAGATTACATTGATACATGCATATCTATGTTTATAGAAGTAAAATTCATAGTAGTTAAATCTTGTGAGTGGCCTATATATCCAGTCATAGACGAGTGAAAACATATGGTGTTTATGCACCATGGAGCACTACTCTTCCAGAAAGGATAATTTGGAGTTACTTATAGGAAAATTGATTCATCTTGAGACAATAACACTAAGTGAAATAACTTTGACATCCAGCATACAATTAAGAATGACCTATCTTATATGAGAAACCCAAAATAAAAATACTTTGAAGAGTGAAATAATCAATGAAATATAGGAAATGGGGAGATCAATCTTTATTAAATAAAAAGGAAATTAAAAAATAGTCATAAGTAAAAAGGAATGAAAGAGAAAGTGAATCAAAAATAATTATGTTCAATGTATACATATCAACTTCCCATGTTAAGGTAATCATTATGTACTGAAAACATGAACTAACAAACTTTTTGAAAGTTGCAAAGAGAAAACTCCTAAATAATGAAAATAAACTTGGTATGCTGATTTTAATAAGATTTACAATAAGTATAAATCTGCCATCTGTGAAATGGTAAAGAGGCCAAAAAGTTTGTGCTACTTTTGGTATTGCAGCTAAAAATATAACTATTACAAATTCAATTTGGGATAAGTGCTTAGTTAAGAGGACAAGTGCATTATATTTATATGTGTACAAGAATAAGGTATGCATGGAGTTCAATGTTATCTGCAATTTTGGTTCTCTACTTGTGGTCTTGGCATAAATCTTGATGAATAAATGTGGAGATACTTTAGAAGAGTTTATGGAGAACAGATGTAAAAAGCAGTACACTATGAGACCTAACAGCCCATTTGTGTAGGAAGTGAAAGGCTGATTTGAAGACAAAAAATACAAATTTATGAATTGTAGGTTATGTCAAATGATGAAGCCATCTGCTAAGATATAAATAAATTTAGTTGAAAAATATGATAACTTTTATTTTATGTATATAGGATATCTTGGAGTTATATGATCTTGGATCTTGGCATAGTTAATTATATTGTAGACACTTATTTTGAATATATCTCATCATTAAAATTAATTGAATGAAAACAATTGACCACTCATATCCTCATTTTGCATATATTCCTTATATAAAAAGGGGAAACAGAAAAAAAATAATAGTAAGCAAGCAAGAAAGAGATATTTGCAGAGCACAGAGAATCATGCTGTAATTCCAGCTTCTTGGTAGGTTGAAACAGGAGGTTTCAACTCTGAGCTCAGCCTGAGCAATTTAGCTTACTAAATTCTGGGACTTACTTGTCCCAGAATAAGGTAAAATAAAAGGGTTGTGAGTGTTGCTCAAGAGTAGTACATTCTTGGTTGAGTGAAAGAGAGGGGAAGGGACAAGAGAGACACAGAGAGATAGAGACACAGACCTGAAAAGAAATAAACTATTAAAATATTTTATTTAAATATTTATTAGTACATTACATACATATCATACTTGCACTCAACAGTGAGAATTTGTACCAGTACACAACACAACTTAATTCTCATTTTTTCCCATGCCCACTCTACCACCTCACTCCCTATATACATAAACTTTGTTTCCTTTCCTTTTTATTACAAACTCATTATTTGTCCCATCATTATTTACTCATTTACCCATTTCGCTTTGGATATTTTCTGTTTCACAATATATAACATATATTCTAGAACTCATTTACAGCTTTGTTTTCTCATACCAGAAAAATGATACTACATTTACACATCTGTGACCTATTTGTTTCACTTATGAGGAAGTCTTGAAGGTACGTCCATTTGAATATAAATGATTCAACCTTACCATTTTTTATGGCAGAGTAATACTCCATTCTGTACAATAACCACAACTTTTTAAAACCAGTCTCCAGTTGATGGACATTTTGGTTGTTTCTAAAACTTGGCTATCACAAACTGAGCTGCTATAAACATAAGTGCACATATATTGCTGTGATGTGAATCTTTTAATTTTTTCTGTATATACATATCAGAGGAATAGCAGGGTCAAATGGTACCTCTACTCATAGTTTTTTGAGGAATCTCCAAACTGATCTGCACAGAGGTTATATGAGTCTACACTCCCACCAAGAGCAGAGAAGGGTTCCTTCTTCTCCAAAGCCTCACCAACATTTGGTGCTAATTCTGAGATAACAGCCATTCTTTGTGGAGTGACATGAAATCTTAGTGTTGTTTTCATCTGCATCTCTCGAATGACTAGTAATATTCAATATTTCTCCATATACTTCTTAGCTGCTTTTATTTCTTCCTCTGAAAAGTGTCAGTTCATTTCAGATGCCCATTTTTGAACTGAGTGTTTAAAGTTGAGTGGGCTGATTTTTTAAAGCTCTTTATATATTCTAAATAGTAACCTTTTGTCTGAGAGATGGCTGGTAAAGATTATTTCCCACATTATTGGTTGCTTTTTCACTCTGCTAGTGTTTTGTTGTCAGAATCCTCTCATTAGGATGAGATCCCATTTTTTAATTACTTCTGCCAGTTCTTGTGATGTTTCCCTAAAGTAATGTCTTCAAGAGTTTTACCTAACTTGTTGTGTAGCAGTTTTCGTGTGTGTATTTCAATATTTAGGTCCCTAATCCACTTTTATTTTATTTTCGTACACAGTGAAAGAGCTAGGTCTAGCTTTAGTCTTTGGCAGGTTAAAGTCCAGTTTTTCCAGCACCATTTGTTAAAGAGGCTATCCATCCTCCACTGAGGGTATTTGGCTCCTGTGTCAAAAATGAGATAGCTTAGTGTGTCTGGAGTTGTTTCTAGATCTTCTGATCTACTCCACTGGTTCTTGGGTCTGTTGCATTGCCAGTGCCATGTAATTTTTATCACAGTGTCTTTGTAGTATAGTTTCAAGTTGGGGATCGCAATACCCCCCCCCACCATGTCCTTGTTCCTTAGAATTGCTTTTGCTATTCTGGATCTTCTGTGGTTCCAGATGAATTTTTTGAATTGTTTTCTCTAGATCTGTGAAATATGCTGTTGAAATTTCAATCGGGATTGCGTTCAATCTATATAATAGTTGGAGTATAGCCATTTTGACGGCATTGATTCTTCCAACCCAGGATCAAGGGATGTCTTTCCACTTTCTGGTATCTTCTTCTATTTCCTTTTTCAGAGTGCTGTAATTTTCAGAGTAGAGGTCTTTTACTTTCTTTGTTAGACTGATTGGTAGAGAGCAGTGGGTTAATGTGATTGTGAGGTTGTTTAAAAGAGTTGTGGAAATTGTCTACTTTTTAAACATGAAAGGCACAGCTTACATGTAGGCTCTAGGAATCTTCACACAGAAAAGTTGAAAATATAGGAGAAAGAGAGGATACATTAGACTAAACTGAACAATTAATGGAGAGGATCAGATAGAGAACTTATTTGTATGAATTTCCTAGAAAATTGATTCACTCGATTGCTCCACGCTGTCTTAAATATATATTATACCTACCTTCTAATACTTCTTGTTAAGGGTTGGACAATTGCCATTTTAGGCTTTGGGTTTATATTTCACCTACTGAAATCTGACATGGTTGAGCAAAAGAAGTCATTAGCAATACATTAGTGAATGAACTTGCTTCTTTATTCACCAAAAAGATGGTTGATCAGTTTCCTGGGTCCTATATTATGTTACTAAAAGTACCCTTGAAATGTGAAGATTAGTGTAGTTCTGTACTCTGGAACCAGAAGATTTATACAATGGAAACAAGAGCCCAGAGATACTGATCTCCAGCTCTCCGAAACATATTGCCTACAGTTTATTATAAAGTTATGTGTACATAATGTTACAATAACTGATTAACTCATGCAACTTATTTAGCAAGTTAAATCATGCAGCTTATAGTGGGATTTGTGAATTTATTTCTCAGAGAAAGCTTTCTTTCTGTTGACATAAACTTGCTTCCTTTAGAATGAATAATCAAGAAGTTGAAATGCTCCCCCACCATTACTAAACTCTGTCTTGTCATAAATAAATAAAATTGTTTAGTCTGAATCTTAATGGAAAGTGACAGAACTTTGGCTTAAAAAGCTTGACTTCTAATTAAATCAGCATGCTTGCTAATTCCAAGTAGTGCTTCATCTCTCACATTAACTACAAAGGCTTTGTAATGATCATTTCCAAAAAAGTCACAGAAACTATAAAGGCTATGTCAAATACATCAGTACTCAGTATCTGCCCCCCAGCAGGCCCTCCAATCATGTTTCTTGCTTTGATAGGGTGTTATACCCCAATGGAGTATAACGGACCAATTATTTTATCATTTCACAGCTGGACCAAGGTTTGTTTGAACACTTCTGACTGATATCATAAAGTCTTCAGCTCTGCTTAAGAAATGTAGGGCAACTCTAATCAACAGAGATCATTTTTTTTCAAACTAGGCACTTATATTGGACTCAAGACAAAGGATACAAAAAATTCTATAACTGAGTGTTCTCCTAAACATTCAAAATGCCACGAAGAATTCGGTTTGCCAACTCCCAAATCAACATGTCAGTGATTTCATTAACATTGGCATTGTAATAAGTGATGAAAACAAGTTTCTTTCCACTTGCAAGATGGGGGGGGGGTATTTTCAAATTTTCCTGCTGACTAAATCTCTTCTGTGCTGATTTTATTCTTCATTTCTTTGACACATATAGATATGCTTTGGTCTACTCTATAATTTGAATTAAATAATCTGAGTTTATTCTACATTTAAAATGGTGATTATGTGACTACCTTGCTGTATTTTTTTACAGATCGAGGAAGTAATTCTTGAAGAAAGTCAACTATTTCCTCAGATTACAAAACAAATTTAGGACTCTTTCCAACTCAAATCCATATAGTAGATTTCCATGGCCTCAGATTCTCTTCTAGTTGCTAGTCTATCATATCACATTTTCTCTGTCTTTTGTGCACTTGGCACAGTACTGAACACAACTTAGGCATAGAATAAACTATGTATATACAAAATTTTGCAATAGACTGATTGAACATATTATTTTGAATCATCATAATATAGGAGATAGTTTATGTAGTTAGCTTATGAGTTAGGCAGCTAGCCCTTGAAAAGGCCTGAGATAGAGTGGGGTGACCAGTTGCCCTATTATAAATTAAGAATAGACAGTATACTAGAACTTTGTATGAAGAATGACTTTCATCAGACACAATGGAAGACAGGCCACTCCCTAGTAAGATTCTGAATTTCCAGGAAGTTATGATGTAAATCAACCAATTCCTTCTGAGTTTACAGTGTACTGCAACACAAGTAAAAGAGCTGTGCTAATCTGAGTTCTAATTTGGCTATTTTAAATTGTGAGACACCCAGGTGGGTGACAAAGCACCTGTACCCATCCCTTTCCCAAAATGTTCCTTTTTTGAAAATCATACGTAAGCCAAAGTTAATTATGTTGGCCACAAACCCTTGCTACCTGTCTAGCTTCCCTAGAGAATCAATATTACCTTAGTGGTTCTACCTGTAAACTTAGTGCTTGATTATAGTTTGACCCATATTGTAAATACTGTGTAAGTTACTGCTGTGACAAAGGGCTTTGGTGACAACCCACTTTGAGGATCCATCCTGTCTCTCAAGAACTGTCTCTCAATAAACTTTTCTACTTTTATCCTCTTATGTCCCTTGAATTCATTTCTTCTGTTTCAGAAAATCTGAACTTGGAACATCTGACATCTAGAAGGTTGGATGTTCTATTTCTCCCATATCAATAATAGCGGTGTCTTAGAAAAAAATGACATAAAACCACAGAATCTATCTGAAACAGGCCTTAAAAGTCTATTATAATCCAACATTTTCATGTTGTTGTTATGGGTGATCAGACCCTGCATGGATTTCCAGATTCCTGTGTGCAACAAAGAATTGGACATGGCACAAGATGGTAAGAAAAAAGCAGCAAAGTTTAATGAAATATAATTAGGAAGTGGAATGTTGAGAGTGAGTGCAACTGTGCTGGCAGAATGGTAAATGCACATGTGCTGAACGTTTTGGGTTTCAGAATTTAAAATGTTGGTCAGCGTCAAGGGCATACCCCTGCAAGTCCTCAAAAGTGTGACTGACAATACAATTAACAGCATGCTGGGTCACACCAGTTGTACTCACGACCTGTGTCTTTTTCTGTGATTCACTTTGTCAGAGTTGAAGATATGAGGTTCAGTCCATATGCATGAACCTTCAATGAATTAAAACTACAAAAAGTTAGTACTACATTATGGCAGATCAACTGCTGACATGCCTAGTCCCACACTTTTTTCACTTGACCTCATTGCCTATCATTCATATAAAAACTATAAGAAACAGTGGCAAAGTTTTTTCCTTGTTGGATTTTAAACTGTTCACTTGTTCTTATACAGATTGAAAATAATCAAGTCTTAATTAAGAAAACAAATGAAAAGACATACCTTGCTCCTGGGTAGGAAGAACCAATATTGTCAAAATGGCTATACTCCCAAAACTACTCTACACATTCAACGCAATCCCGGATCAAATCCCAACAGCATATTTCACAGATCTAGAGAAAAAAATTCAAACTTTCATCTGGAACCACAAAAGACCTAGAATAGCCAAAGCAATTCTAAGCAACAGGGACATGGTGGGGGGTATCACAACTCCGAACCTGAAACTATACTATAAAGCTACTGTGATAAAAACTGCGTGGTACTGGCAAAGTAACAGACCTGAG
>PVIR01034096.1:0-17399 GCA_004026965.1 Petromus typicus
GCTAAATCCCTGGCCCAGTAGAAGTTATTTTAATATGTATTTCTGATTTAGTTTGCTACCATTTTTAAAAAGCTAATTTGGAATATATAAAAGTGGTCTCTGTATAGTTTATCTAATTCATGTGGGTTAATGATTGATTGATTATTTTAATTAGAAAAAAGTCTCAGAGTCATGTTTGGAATAATTTCTAAAGAATTTCCTTCAAGGGTTAATATCAGTACTTGAGCATTTTCAGTTGCTCAGAAAGCCAGTGGTTTAGTTCATTTCTCTGCAGATTCCACACTCTTTTTGCAAGTTCTATAACCTGTGTAACGGAGAAACTGAATCCTTTTAGACTGCAGACTCCTTTAGCTCTTATCAGCAGATTTTAGGTGATAACTCAACAAATTAGGACATAGGGATTTAAAATAATTGCCTCTAGTCATCCCACTTCTGGGTATTTATTCAAAATATTTGAAATGAGTTCATGTGCATATCCGTGTTCATTGCAACACTGTTGATAACAGCCCAACAAAGGAATCAGATTTAGTGTCTGTCAGCTGATGAAAGGAAAAAGAAAATATGGCCAGGTTCTGCCCCATCGAGGTCAAGCTTCCCGTCCTGGCTGCAGACGGCCACCTTTCCTCTGTGCCCTTCATGACAGAGTCAGGGGTTTCTTCCCATCATAAGGGCACTAATGTCACTTGACGACTTTACTCCCATGACTTCATCTAAACCCAATTATCTCTCAAAGGTCGGGAAAGTCGTCGCAACTTCAAGGTTTGGGGGAGCACTAAATTTATTTCACAGCACCTAAGACCAGGGATATCAGAATGTGCTATCATGTGGACTCACATGGTCGGGCTGAGCTGTAGAGACATAGATGGAGGGAGACCTTACGAGGTCTTGCTCTCGTCTCTCTTTTAAACAGAATGAGTCTAGGTTTCATAAAGAAAAATGCAAATATTTTGTTTAAGGTAATATTATTCATGAGAAGAATTCCGCGGGTAGAAAAACGACCTAAGTGTGTTGAATTGACTCTGGTGCTTTTGTCCCTGTGTTGACCCGGCAGGGCCTCTATACTATTCACGCTGACAGTCTTTCAGTGTTTCAGCAGCGTGTCAGCCGGGGAGATCTTTGTGCTTGAGGAGAAGCTGTTTATGTGAGTAAACCCCTCTTCCGGTCAGTGTGAGTGACTGTGGACCCGTTAAAAATTGGGCCAGGGATGCTTTCTTATAGATTACTAATAGTTTTACTATTTATTTGTTTAACTGACAAGTATAAACAGTACCTATATCGATCACATAGTGAGCTTTTGAAATGAATGTGTACTAATATTAACTGAGTGGAGTGCAACATCAACAATGTCAGGAGACTGTGACCAAGAGAGGAGTTTCAAGATCACTCCGTGGTCAGCAAATCCCAGTGCAACTGAGAAAGCATCAGTAAACGGGCTGAAAGCAAGCTGTTGTTTTTAGCAACAGACTAGTCATAGTAACTCTGGCAAGAAGAGTTTGGGGGCCTGATAGGGATTAAAATGCAGCAAGGGGGTAGCATTGACAAAGAATATGATGAAGATCAGCCCTCCTTGGGTGGAGGGTGGAAAGTCCCAGGGGGCAGCTGTACAGTAACAAGAAGGCTGATTTCATCATGTGTGTCTTTCAAAGATGGAAGATAGTTGCTCACATTTACAGGCCATGGTACAGGACAGCAGGATTCAATATAGGTAGCAGTTTTTTTTTTTTTTTTAAATTCTGATCTTTACCTTCCAAAATTAACCTGGGAACTATAATGTGATTTCTTCTATAGACACGAGTTTATGAGTGGATACTATAGTCTATTATCGTATTTCCTTGGAAAAATATTATCTGACTTAATCCCTAGGAGACTTTCAGCAACTCTTATATTTACTATGCTGCTATATTTTATATTTGGTAAGTAATGGGACAAAAAGGGTTGTCTTAAGATTTGAATTTTGGGTCCAATTAATTTTCTCTTGCAAGCATGTTTATGAGTCTGAAAACTGCAAACAAAGCAATGAACTAGGCAAGAAATGTGCAACCACTCTGCATTCTCTAAAATAACTGTGCTAAGACTGGGCGTGGTGGCTCACACTTGTATTGCAGCACTCAGGAGGCAGAGGCAAGAGGACTGCTATGAGTTTGAAACTAGCCTGGGCTACAGAGTGAGTTCAAGGCCAGCCTGAACTATAAAGGAAGACTTTGTTTCAAAAAAAACCTAAAAAATAAAAATAAGTAAATAAAATAATTGTGCTGAGTGTATTTTTCTCATTTGACCTACTTAAACTATAAGACTAATATTTTAAAAAACATTACTGTGTCATACATATAAAAATAGTTCATGAAACAATTTAAGACTATGCTGGAGAAGCTGGAATATTTATTATCAATATAAATATTGTCTATATCTATTTTTTTCTATCTTTCTATAGAGATAAAATATAGAGAAGAAATATCTTTAATATCTAGAGTTATATATAGAGAGGTCAAAAAGCAAAGTACATATTGTTCCTTCTGCCTTCCATTTTAGAGCAGTTTAATAAAAATTCTTGTTTGCAGGTTGTAGACAGTTTCATTTTTGCACTTACTTTATTGATTTTTTTTTTTTTTTTTGAGATAGGGTCTCACTTTTGTAGGTCAGGCTGGCCCTGAGCTCAGCCTTGAACTCACAGCAGTCCTCCTCCCTCTGCCTCCCAAGTTCTGGGATTACAGGCGTAAGCCACCACACCTGGCACTATGGTATGTGGTTCCACACTCGGCATTGTTGTATGTGATTACTGGGGGATCGAACCCGGGACCTTGTGCTTGCAAGGCAGGCACCAGAATCACTGAACTAAATCTCCAGCTCTAAATATTTCATTTTATTAGTAAAGTGTAGAGACTTAAGGACTTAAGGTGTAAATACATAAAGACTTAAGTGTAGAATTGAGGTCCCAAGACTCCTGCCTATATTCTTGCAGCTGTTTCCAAATCTTCAGCTTGACTGATGTATAACTTTAGCCATTATATTATTAAACAGCTTGTAAAACTCAGCTCAGCCCAAGGCTCCATCACAGCCATGCAGAGCTTTGTCCAGCGGACTTAGTTTATGGAGCCTCCTCCTCTGTCTCAGATACTGAAACAGCCGTGAGCTCATGGAATTCAGTCTCCTCACTAGTGCAGCTGCAGTAAACACTGAGTGCTGTGGGGATGTCTGCGTAGGAGAATGACTATTGCTGAGTTTTCTGTGAAAGGCAAAGGCAAGAGAATTCCAGCCTGTTGTGTTGTTGGAGCTCTCCATCTCAGGAACTCAGAAATTGTTCTTAAGCCCACAAGGGGGAGCACAGGTGCTGCATGCAAAAGTATTTTTTGTAGTAAATGTGAAAAGAAAAGCTGTCTGGTAACTTTATGCAGTTAGATGGTAGTACAACGAAATCAGTGACCCAGGCTGTATGACAGTGCATGATTCTTTAGTCCTGATACTAATTTTTAAAATTATAGTATTATTGTTCAATAAATAATAGCTCAAACAGTGATGTAGGCAGATTGATTGATCCCTCTTTTCTTTGGAAGGATTGAAACAAGGGGTAGAAGCTTTCTTCATTATGATGTCCGCTGTTCTGCTGGTGACTTACTCTGCCAGTTCCATGGCGCTGGCCGTAGAACTAGACCCGAGACAGGAGTACATGACAACATTGATCATGAACCTCTACTTTGTGTTTATGATGGTGAGTATGAACGGTGTTTCCACGAGAGGGGAACTTCCCCCTTGTTCCTTCCCATACAGTCAGCTGTCTGGCAAAACCTGCTTGGGATCTTCTGTACCTAGGACTCTGATGCTTTCAGGAAACCACAGACTGAAATATGGTTTATGTTAGAGAACACCAGCTTTCTTGCTTGTCTTTACTGACCCTTTTCTGGTGCTTTTCTTCTAGTACAGTTACTGTACCTTAGTCAACATGTGTTTATTAATTTGCCTTTAAAAACTTCATGGCAACGTGTTGTGAAATCTTATATATTGGAATTTCTAAAACCAGAAAATTATGATTTGTCTATTTCAGTAAAGTGCCAGCCTGTCTTATCTGCCTGTCTTTTCTGCTACTGTTAAGAGTTCTGATGTTTTTTTAACTACGGTAAAGATGTTATGGCTGGAGTCTTTACTCTTTAAGGTGAAAGTGAATTATGTGAAAAATTTAACAGTATGTAGCATGAGAAATAGTCTTGAGATCTCTTCTGGTTAGAAAAAGAGTTTTTAAAAATATTGAAAAATTCCAAAGTCCACAGTACTGTGTCACAACCTTTCTGAATTCCAAATCCAATATTTTTGCTTATATTTTTTCATTTTCTTTATCCTGGGGATCAAATACATGGCTATAAATCATAGATACACCTCTCTAAGTTAAAGACGTCAATAGTGCATGTTCACATCCATGTTTGTAGTGGCCCAATTCAAACTAACTGAGCTCTGGAAACCATCTAGATGCCCAATAACAGACGAGTGAACAACGACAATTTGGTCATGTACACAATGGAATGTTTTTCAGTCACAAAGAATGAAGTCATGTCATCTACAAGACAGTGGAAGGAACTTGATACGGTGACTTTAAGTGAAATAAATCAGGCACAAAAAGTTAAATATCATATGGTTTCTCTTACATGAGAAACAAAATCCATAAATAAATAAATATATAAATAAATGAGTTAAAAGATGATGGAAAACAAGACTGAAAAGATTAAAAAAAGGATGTAGATGTATTACACGCATGTATCAGTCCTCCAGAAAGAACATTACTATGTATTGCAGATGTACACTTAAAAATAAACAAAAGATATAATATATATTATAGGATATTGTTCTTTGTGTAACACTGTTAACAGCCTTGGTTATGTGGAGGTATTCATGGGCCAAATAGGAAGACCCATGTTTAAATAAGTGAAAAGAATTTCAAGGCTCAGTTGATCCTCTCAGAAATGGTTAGAAGGTTGTAGATTCTCAAACAGGATCTTCTTTAGAATGTATCTTGAGATCAGCAGATTGGTAATGATTCGTGGTTTTTACTTTCCTAGATTTTTTTGAGTATGTCGCTGTATTTTGAAACCATCACACCTGTGTTTTCAGGATTTCGATACTTGAGTATTCCTCACTTTGGTTTTATGGTGAGTATCCTTGTCTGTCTTGTGGGAACGATCATATTGAATGGTGACCTTCTCATTTACTTGTCCATGAGCTATAACTGTCTCCTCTCAGGAGCAATGATGAGAATATCTGATCAGCCTTGGTTAGCACAAGGCCAGGGAGCCATCTTGGTTCCCCAGTCATCCCGTAGTCTGAGAGACATTGAAGGATGCTGAGAAATGTCACAGTCGAATGGGAAGATTGACTAACTAACTGAGAGTATGACATCTTTCTGCATGATAAGGAAATAAATGAGAGGGTAAGACAATAGGCTGTATAATCTGTATTGAAATAGGTATTAGAGAAGAAACAAAATGTCATGGCGATATTGGCTTCATCAAGCTGATCTATTCCAAAGAAAACTGACTTTATACAGTATAACCAAGCTTCTGTCTTTCATAATACAACTGGTTTTGATGAAAATAATTAAGAAAAGATAATTATCATAAGTCAGCAATATTCATCAAGCAGAATTGTAGTGTTTATAGAGTTATAAAATTTGTGCAAAAAGAAAAAGGATCTATGGAGAAGTCTATCCAGAGCGCCAGTGGTCTTCATTCTTGGCCAATTAGGAGCAATATTCCAAAGCCAGCTGTCTCAATTGCAGGAAAAATAACTCTAGCTGCTTTGGTGTGACAAAAACTATGAATGAGAAAATAGTGTGTTTTAGAAATAATACTAAAGATTAAACTACAAGACATGATTGTGATAATTTTTGGGAAATGTTTTAAAATTTAAAGGCACTTAACTTGCCTACCCTCACCTGTGTTTTAGGCTTTGCAGCATAATGAATTTCGGGGGCAAGACTTCTGTTCTGGATTCAATACCACAGAACACAGTGACTGTCCCAACTATGTGATGTAAGTTCATGTTCAGTGTCAAAATGAGTTTATTTTCTATTGTGGTGTGAAGAAAGGCTCCCAAGCTTAGAGCTGGTATAAGACCTTTCAGTCAGCTTCTCTGAGGCTAAGTTTCTGATCTACAAGGTGAATCGTTGTGCAGTAGTGCCTGTGAACATGGCAAAGTGTATTCAACACAGAGAAATATTTATTTTGTGTTTTTTGAAAGGCTATTTTTAATGTTTTACTATGGATTTCGTTCTTGTTTTTCAAAATATTTAAATTTGAAATAGGTTAACAGTTGAGAAAAAGCTTATTGTCTTTAAACTTATAGATTATATTGTATTCTTGAGCTTGGCCAGGGCAGAGCCCTAAAATCTAAAAGGGCATCAATAGCATAAAGGGAGTGAGTGTTGCCCCATCACACATAGTTGTGGTACTTCCAACTGCCTCAGGCCCTTGGGAGACATGAAATCAAAGACGGCCAGTTGTGCGTGTGAGTGTGAGTGTGTGTTTGCGTGTGTGTGTGTACTACTTAGAATACTCTCAGTATAGGATGTATGTATTAATGAAAGAAACATATTTCAGTAGGTTGAAAGGAAGTCTCATTTTGTATAATGTCATTCAAATAGAAATGTAGATTTTAATAAAATTAAGAATATTGTTTTTAATAATACTCTCCTTTTCTAAGATTATTCTTAATGGCATGGTTTTGACACAAAAATTAATGAAAGACAGTGCTGGTATATTAAATACCTTCTAGATATTCAAGAGGTTTAGAAATGATTCTCAGCAGTAACACATTTCTCTTAGTTACCAATAAGAAAATCATCTGAGAGGAGAGATATTTTATTACCTTGCCTACTCCTTTTTGGTTTGATCTAAGTGTGGCATTTTTTAAAACACAGTCATCTCCAGCCTGCTGGTTAGAGGGAAGCAGACAGGAGAAGTATAACCAGATGAGAAGCTACCACAGGTTTCATGCTCATATAAAGTTCAACCTCATCAGGAAAGGACAAAACAACTCAGTACAGAGGCATGAGGGATGTTTCTGAAAATTGTAACTTCTGAGAGATGCATAGAAGTGGTGGCAGCCAATAATCTTTGCTATACTAGATATTTTTAATACCAGGCACTTTTCTGTTTTGTAGCAAAGCCCCTCCATCCTTCTCTGCTCCTGCTCTTACCTAAAGCTTTTGTCTGATACCTGGCCTGATGGTAAAATCTGGTAGCTCAACATCTGCTGTGCTTGTTACAGTGTTGGAGCAGGAGCTGACCAAATGTCACTCTGTCCAGAAGCCCTTGCTTCCATTTGTTCCCAGTTTTAGAATTCTTAGCCTGGATTTTGATGGTTGTCTTGTTGACGAGCACAACAATCTTGGGAAAGGCAGTGCATCATCAGTGAGAGCTCAGAGTTTCTCCATCAGTTCTAAATGACTGTTTACTAATAACTATTTTCTTGGAAGAGAATAGCATTATAGATTTGGAAACCATGAATCTGAGAGTGCTAGAAAGTTGGTTCATGGAATAAGTATAAACTTGGCATAGTCGGTTAAACCAAATTACCCTCCTCTTTGAAATAAGTGTTATTCAGATCCCTTCAAATTATTCTGGGGATTATTATAGTGCTGTGGTTCACATATATGTCCCCTAAGAGTTTCATGTATTCAGAGATGGGGCTTCTGGAGGGTGATTCAATTATGGGATGTATAACTACACTGCTGTTAGAGGGGGCTGGGGAGGAAAGCTGGTTCACTGGGAGCCTAACCTGGAAAGATGCATCTCCCAGTCTACCTCCTCCTTTTTCTCTGCCTTGTGGTTGCCAAGAAATGAGTGTTTTTCCTCTGCCAAACCCTTTCTTCATGTTCTTCCTGTTTTAGGGCAAACCTGGACTGAGACATTAGCCAACATAAATCTTCCCTTCTCTAAATTGCGGGTGTCAGGTATTTTGTCAGTATTGTGAAAGTAACTAAGACAAATTTTTGTAGAAAAATGAGGTTATTGCTATGATTATACCTGGCCATCTAGTTCATAATCTTTAGAACTGGTTCATGGGAGGAATTTGGAAAGCTTTGGAGATGCCAGTTGAAAAAGCCCAAGAATACAGTAAGCCAAGCTTGATGGTCAATATGTTCAGAACTCAGAAAACAAAAATGCTGATAGAAATGCATACAGTAAGGATCAGGTGCAGGAGATCTCATCTGGGAACAAGGAGTTCATTGGAGGTCGGAACAAAGACCACGTGAGTTATGTTCTGGCAGAAAATTTGTGCATGTTTTCCTCATGTTTCTAAGGCTTTGTAGGAGACTGAGATTTTGGTATTAGACTAATTAATCTGACAAAAAATTTCAGAGCAGACCAGTGTTCAGGCTGTGGCATGAGTAGTGCTTGCTGCTTTTAAATAGATCTACAGTAAAAATCAGGAGCACACGGTAGAGCCAAAAGACAGAAGACTTTCAGTTTTGTCAAAAAGGCAGTATCTGCAAAAGTTGATCCCCTAGTGTGCATGGTTGATAACAGGATTAGCACTGAAAGCAAGCCAAGTACTTTGCATCAAGACAATAGGACAGATGCTGTGAAGGTATCTCAGGAGTCAGCAAAACTCAAAGGCTCAAAGTTGTAAAAGAATAAAAATGAACTCATTTGTAAAACTTTGCTTTGAGAAGAGAATCCCAGGGAACTCTCCTTGAGAGGGACCACCTAAAGAGTTGCTTCCCCAGGATTTCACTCATAGTGTTCAGCCCTCCAGGCACATAGAGGCCCCTGGAGCCATGATTCAAGGTGGTCTGGCTACTCCTTGAGCTGATGGAAGATCTTGGCATTATCCATGTGGTGCTGGTTATTAATATGCAAAATGCCAGGCAGTGTGCAAAGTTGTGAGAGTGAAGGCAAAAGTGTGATGGAGACTCCAAGAGTTTTAAGATACCAGGAATGTGGAATGTCTACCAAGAAATGCTGTAGGCAGTGAGTGGAAGCACTCCAAAGGAGAGACCATCAGGGCTAGAACCAACAACTTCCTAGGGGCAGGGCCATACAAAGCATCTGGAGTTCATATGTCACTAGAATTTTGCCTGTGTGCTGTGCACAAGGGCACAGGATTAAGTGTTTGCCCTACTAGGTCTCTGTCTTCTTTTGTGGTGAATCTGTTCTGCTTCCCATATTTCTCCCTTTTGGAATGGGACTCTTTACCCAGTGCCATTGTATATCAGCACATAACTTTTCTATTGTTATAGATGGTTCATAGCTAAGAGTATCTTAGGTCTCAGAGGAGAATTTGGTCTTGGGATTTTTAGCAATAAAAAGAACTGATAAAACTGTGGCAACTGTTACAGATGAATTAAATGCATTTTGCATAAAACAACTGAGAGGGTTCTTTAGGGGTGCAGGGGCAGAATGTCATGGTTCCGATCCAGAATGAGAGCCAACAGACATGTGTTCAGAGACAGGGCTTTTGGAAAGTGAGCTATAGCTAATGTGCTGTTAGGAAGTAGGGCCTGGTCAGAAGAGGCTGGTCAGTGGGGGCACGACCTGGAAGAGTGAATCTTCCTCTCTAGTTTATCTTTATTCGTTCTTTTTGGTTACTGCTAGAGACTCCTGCAGTTAGGTTTCACTACTTTCTACTCAGTTGTGACACAGGCTGGAGAAAAAATGCACTAAAAGAACTGAAAGAGAGAAAGTGAGGTGCTGGAACAACTAATGCTGATGAAAGCAACAAAGGCAATGGCTAGGCTCAGGCTCTGATTTTTACTGGAAATCAGGGCAAATCTTTGTAAGCTGCATGTGTTTCTATGGAAATTAATGTGAACAAGGTTCATAAAGGACAAGACAAAGCATTCTCAAATGGGAGTAGAATAGACAAAATACATGGTTGTAATTAGAACATTATCTCTCTAGTCAGGTTTGTTATGGGAACAGAATTTGGGTGTGAGTTACTGTGCCATAGGCGTGTAAGCTTTGGCCAGACTGACTTTCAAAACAAGCCTGCTTTGGGCCTAATCAACAGTACAGTCCTTTGCTGGGTACTTTGATGGAGCACTTTTCTCCACTATACCTCTCTGTGGTCTTTGTACCTTGAAAATAGCCAGGTATAGACAGAAAGCATCAACCAAAATAAACCTCTCTTCCTTTAAATTGTGGTGCTGGATATAGTAACCAAGACATTTAGTTATCTGGTGAAAAATTAGAATAACACCCAACAAAATTATAAGCCCTCAATGATTGTCAGCTGTTACATATGAAGGGGTACCTACCAACAGATTGATTAACCTATGGGTTTATTTTAAAAATGAACAGTGAATTCATTGAATAAAATTTGACAGATGCCAATAATGAAGTTATATTCTTTTTGTGTTGACTTTCAGATGTGCTGGGGAAGAATTCTTGAACATCCAAGGCATCGATATCTCACCTTGGGGGCTATGGCAGAATTTTCTAGGTTTGACTGTCATAATGATTTTCTGCCTCATAATTACCTTCCTAAAATTATTATTTCTTAAAAAATACTCTTAATTTCTCCTTAAATTTTAAGGGAGAGCTTCAAGTCTGGCTAGGGCAAGTGAACCGTGTACCTGTCTCCTGAGCCTAAAGGTTGAGACTCTGTCTCCCTGCAGACTCAGAGACCCTTAGGGGCTTGAGCACACTCGCTCCCACACGTTGAACCTTGTCAGCGGCCATCTTGACAGCCCCACCCCTCTTGTCTCTCACCCATGGCCTCACCTTCCCCCATCATATAGACCACCCACTCACAAAGTTCTCTTATTGGGCAAAACCCTAGGTCAAACCTATAGACCCTCCGTCTTAGCCTTCACCCTGCCCTCTGACCTTTTGCTTTATATGTAACACTTAAGCCTGAATAAATCGGAAGTTCCAGAAACATTCCCCTGGGTCTGTGCTTGACTCTGTGCCTCACCCTGTCCGGCCGGGAAAACCTCACATAGACAACAACCAACAAAAATTTATAAGATGTGATCATTATATTAAACAGAGGAACTTCGAGTTATTTTAAATTTAATGAAGATTTTGTGTTGTCTGGTTTATTTGCCATCATACTGGTGCTCTGCAGTTATCAGAACTATTCACAAGTGTCACAGTAAATGGAACTGCATGAGGGACAGCTCAAGCTAAAAATTAGTAATACTATGTGTGATATATTAGTTGATTTTATCAGATGATAACCAAGGAGGAGAAATCTAGTCTACTTTATTGACTGAAAAAGGAGAGCTGAATTATAGAAACACATGACAAGTTAATGATATCATTTTCCTTATCTTTCAAATACATAGGTGGGCTAGTATCCATCCAGTAAAAGAATATGTGAGCACATGTCCCGTCAAAGCCTCATGTAGTCATAGGTGGGACTTGGTCAGAGGTAGCTGAATCTAGAGTGTGACTGATTCATGATGCAGTGCTAGGATTAAGGGTGTTAGGATTAAGGGTGGGTGGTTATTAAATCAATCCACTGATTTGTTTGTCAGTGCCCTGACCCCAGTAGACTAGATACAATATAAGGACAGAAACAGTTGTGTCTTGTCCTTTGCTAGCTTTGGTACCTTCTGGCTACCATGAAATGTTTCTCCTCTGCATGGCTTTTGCCTTGGAGCCAGCCAACTATGGGCTGAACCCACTACAAACTTTGAGCCAATAAACCTTTCTTGCTTTAGCTCAGGGTGTTAGGTATTTTGTCTCAGCAATGAGAAAAGTTACTAAGACATCTGCCATTGTTTAATAAATCACAAATTAAAATGAAATCTAAATTGTTACAAAGACCTACATTATTTCAGGGCAAAACAAAAAGCAAGTCAGGATGATAGAAAAAGTGTCTTTGATGATGAGCTTATTATGGTTAATAGAATTTACTGAAACTTCCAGTTTTTTCTTTCCTTTCTTCACTTAACCCTAGCTCCCTATTCCTTAGAATATTTTCTTACTATTTCACAATACCTATCATACATTTATAACTCATTTACACTTTCAGTTCATGGTTCATGATTTTGTTTTAGAGATCTTGAATAACTATTTAATTTCAGGAGCTTGAATTTTGCTATACAGAAAGTGAGAGTAACAGTATTTAAGGCTATTGTGAGAACCAACTAAAGAGATGTATGTGAAGACTTTCACAGTAAAATAAAGTAGAAACATAATCGTGACATCCCCTCTCCGTCAGATCCCCATGGAGAAGCTCACTCAGAGGGTGGTTCATACTCTAAATAACTGAATTATGAAAGACAATACATGAAGCGAGAGATGGAGAAGAGGATGCAGAATCAGAGAAATAAATGGAAATAGAGTTTTATCAAATGGGAAGGATTGAGAGTTGGAGGGAGCTGGGAGGCATGAGGGACAAAGGGAACAAAAAAGAATGAAAATGTGCTATGTACACGTTCAAATTATCCGCTGTTGGGGGTTCCGAAGGGAGAGTCTCGCTGAGAAAAAGACACATGACAGCAGGCATGGGGGACCAAGGCGCCTTGAGTCAAGGCAGTTTATTAAATCTGCCACACATATCTGGTTTTGATCAGGAAGTTAACAAAATTTTTACTTATCTCTTGAGGCATTGTCTCATGTTTCCGCTAAGACGGTACAGTGGAAATACGGTAATCAAGCAGAAGGCAGGGAATAATGGTTGCTATGCATATATGCTAAGAAAGAGTAGTCTGTGTCTGATAATACTGCTAAGGAGGAAGCTTAGATAACTATGCAAGGAACCTTTCAGCAAAGAGTCTAGTCAAAAACTCTTTCCGGGTATCAAAATTTTGTTTATTGACCTCTGAATATTCAACCTTTCCACCTATGAATTATCAAGTTCTACTCATTAGTGTTTTTGACTCAGTTCCACTGTATAGCGCGTAGCTGCCTATGAATCTTACAACGAACGAATTCTTTAGTTGTTCTATAGTGTGATGTATAAACCAGCTGACACGATCTGCCGTGATCTGCTCCAGCCTGGAAGTTCTCAAGACGCGGCGTCCAGACCCTCAGGCACAGGTGGACGCGCGCACAGCCACACAGTCATACACACACAAACGGGCAGCACAGACAGTGTCTCTGTGTTCTGCCTATCTGTACAAAACAGGAAGTTTGGGGTTTGTCCCTGAGCGCTTCCGGACAGTCTTCCAGCCTTCTCGGGGTCAGGGCTCCGGCGCTGGGCATTGGTCAGTCCGTGGCTCCGGGACACAGTTCTGCTCGCGACTAGGTAACCAGAGCCCTGCCTGGATGTGCTGCCTCTGCCCCGCCCTCGCTGTCCACATGCCCCGCCCACCGGCCCCACCCCTTTCCTGTACCCCCGAGGCCGGGGCCACGCCCTCCATCCGCCCCGCCCCTGGGCGTGGCCAGGCCCGCAGCCCTGTGAGAGTGTGTGAGCGGAGATGAGTCCGCCGCTCCGGGACATCTCGGCAGAGACAGACGCTTGAAAGAGGCACCCAGGAAAGGAGCAGGGCCTTGACGGGAAAATTCTTCAGTCCTGCCGCAGACCTAAGACAGCCCAAGGCGCTGCCACATCCCTCAGTCCCCGGCACGGCAGCGTGGAGGCAGGAGGGTCGCTAGAGGGCAGGAGGTCGAGGCCAGCCTGGACCCCTGAGTGAGGCTCTGGAGCACAGCCCCGCTGCGCCGCCCGGGGCCTGGTTGCTGTGAGCGCACGCCGCCGCTGGAGGGCGCTGCGGGACGCCGGCTCCGCTCCTGCGGCCCCGGGCCTGGGACCCGCTGCTCCGGCCGGGTGAGTACCGGAGGGGGCGGGAACTCGGCACGTCCGCCCGGACCACCGAGTCTGTGTGACCCAGAAGGTGAGCGTGAGATGGGGACTGCCGCGCGTGGTTTTCAGGGAGCTGTGCTGTGGGCCTGATGGTAGCACAAGGCGTGAGGACAAACAGAGCTGACACAGATGAGTGAAGACTTGCCAAGCACTGGGATTTGTACCGGTAAAGGAGAAATTTGTTAACATTGGTATTATAAAAGGATTGACGAATATATTCTTTTTCCTATTCCCAGGAAGTAAAGCTTATCCGTCATTTTGGCTTTCTAGAGTTACTGAGTTTCCTTTTGTAATTTTATGTAAATAGTTTAACTTTACTCATAACATTCAAAATTAGCGAACTTATTATAATATACATCAAGAAAAATAATGAAAAAGTTTAAACAACAGAGGAAAAAGAAGATCAAACATTTACATGTTAAGGGCCGGGGACTTAGCTCAGTGGCACCACAGCGCCTGGCAAGCGCAAGGTCCTGAGTTGGATCAGCAGTACTGACAATTTTTTTTTTAGATAGTAAAGCTATCGGATAAAAAAGTATGCATGTATGAAATATGACTTCATTTTATTCTTGGCTAAAAATAGAACGTAAGCGCTCAATCATCAGAATAAACATGCATATTGGTTGTAGCTAAGATTTGCTGCTTCTTTTTTTTCTTTTTCGAGACAGGGTCTCACTTTGTGGTTCAGGCTGGCCCTGAGCTCAGCCTCAAACTCACATCGCAGCAATCCTCCTGCCTCTGCCTCCCGAGTGCTGGGATGACAGGCGTGAGCCACCACGCCCGGCACTGTGGTGTGTGGTACTGGTTGCTGTTGCGCGTGAGTCTCCACACCCAGCATTGTATGTGGTGGCCGGGGATCGAACCCGGGCCCTTGCACTTGCAAGACAGGCGCCGGAACCACTGAGCTAAATCCCCGGCCTGCTGTTTGTTTCTATTCCAAGCCCTGGGAATTAAGTAGTTCTTTTAGGGAACGTGCTGTTTTAAATCATTTGCCTTGAAATTCGCAATGCATGCTTTGTTTCTGCATTTATTATCATTAAGAATCTGAAGCATTTGAAGTAAACGTAGGTATAAAAATGGACAATGAAATACCACCTGGAATAGAAAGTTGCCGTGAGAGAGAAGGTGGGAATGGACGTGGGTGGACAGAGGGGCCCTTTGTGCTTAACAGAGCTGCATGTGGAAATATAGCACATATACAGTAGGGCAGGGGAATGGGAAAAACAATTAAATCGTGTCATATACTGGTACAAATTCTCAATGTTGACTGTGATCATACTGTGTATATAAAATATACTAATAAATAACTCAAGTGAAAAAATAAAATCTAGACCTGGTAAGGATCAAATTGCAAAAAACAAAGCTGCATGCGAGGGCCGTCATAAAAGTGAAAAGTCTGTTACTCGGCTCTGTGGCAGTAAAGGGAAAAACAGTTGCACCTTCTGGAGCTTTTTCTGGCATTGACTTTTGAGGGGAGTGTCTTGTGTGTTACTCAGGGATGGAGAGAAGACAGGAGAGTCCCCTCAGGGCGCGTCCTCACCGCGCCCCACGGTCCACAGCGCTGTGCGTGGGCTCAGTGTACTTTCTGAGACGGCTCGTTGGTTGTCATTGTCTTTACCCTAAATGATGTAGGACACGCTAGAGTGATAAGCCTCTGGTTTCATATGCTGCTGTTGGTGGCTGAGCCTCAGTCAGGGACCCATCTAGATTTATGGAGAGACAGGTGGACCACTCGGGCCATAAATTCTCTCCAGATATGTCTGTTAAAAACTTTTAGGTCCAGGGATTCAGCTCAGTGGTTCCAGCGCCTGTCTTGCAAGCGCAAGGACCCGGGTTCGATCCCCAGCAACCACATACCATACTGGACGTGGAGACTCACGCCAGCAGCAACCAGTACCACGTACCACAGTGCCGGGCGTGGTGGCTCACGCCTGTAATCCCAGCACTCGGGAGGCAGAGGCAGGAGGATTGCTGTGATGTGAGTTGGAGGCTGAGCTCAGGGCCAGCCTGAACTACAAAGCGAGACCCTGTCTCAAACAAACAAAAAACCCAAACAAACAAACAAGAAAAGCTTTTAAATTTTCATTTTCAACTGGTATACATTAATTGAATATATGTATGTTTTTATTGTGTCATTTTAGTATACAGATACAATATGTAATGATCAAATCAAAGTAGTTGACAGGTATCACCACTTGTCAACAATTTTTGATGGAATTCTGATTGTGATAAAGATGATGGCAGTAACAAAGTTCATATTGTAGTGGTTACCTTGGTGATAATTTTGGATTGAAATGTCTTAATGAAAACTAAAAAGTGAAAAGATCATGATTCCTATGTCTATAGGTCTTATAGGCTTACAGGAATTTAAAGTCTGTAATAAAAAAATAATGTCCAGATCACCTCAGAATGTGAAGCAAAAATTAACAGTCTAGATTTCGACTTGATCATATTTTTGTTTTAATGATTATTTGATTGAGCTATAGATCACATACAGTGTGATTTATCTACTCAGAGTCCATGATTTTCTGTTTATTAGTATGGTTTCTTACACAAGCACCGCGTTCCAACCTTCTACCTCCAAAGCTATGCTGCAAGCCGTCATTCCTCACGTGCTGGGAAGCTGAGGAAGGAAGATAGCCAATTTTGAGCTAAGAAGAAACTTATAGAGAGATAAATCTGCAGAGAATTATATTCAAAGGTATAACGTACTGATTGTTGATACTGAGAATGGGTGGGTAGGTCCGGAGCAAACTGCTACTTTACCTTCTTTTCATTCCCTTCTAATCTCCACGTTTGTTTTCTTCACAAGAGAAGTGAGTAAATCTTTGCCAAGGACTGAGACCCTGTTATCTGCCCAGCTCTGCTGTCTGGCTGAGGACCCTTTCTGAGCTTGCTTTGTAGTCATACTTCGTGTTCTGGTCATTTATCTTGATCTTTATCAGTATCTTTGATTATTGACTGGGAATGGCAGGTAGTGTTTTCCTGAATTCTGTGAGCCGTTCTAGTAAATGAACCTGACTCAATGAGGGTTTTGTGGGAAGTCTCACTAATAACCAATCAGAAGTAACCTGTTCTTCTGGTTGATGTCTGAAGGGTCTGGACCATTCTGTGGGGCTGTAGTGTCAATCTGAAGGACTGATACTCTGTCCAAGTAGATACTGGCTCATTTTCCTTTTTGGTACTGGTGTTTGTACATAGGCCTTTCATGCAGAGTTACATCCCCAGCCCACTTTTTCTTTTTAATTTTAGACAAGGTCTTGCTAAGTCCCTGTGGTATTTCTGTTCCTGGCAGGTTTGAATTGATTGCTGGATGCTTGGCGGGTGTGCTGTAGAAATCAAATGTCTAGAAATCCAGCCACAGATCTCTTCTACGATGCAAGAGTTGAGTAGAAGTGAAGCAATGCGTGTGTTATCAGTATACGCTCTATGACATTTACTAAATAAAACGTGTAATTGAGAAACTGTAGAGCAGTCGGCTACTTTTAGTTTAAAATCCAATGGTATTATGTCAGTTACACTTAAATCTAATAGTACTGTTTTGCTTAAACCAAACCACTCAGCCATCTCCATTTTAATTTTTTTAATTTTATGAAACATACCACAAAATTTCATGATCAAGCAATAACAGCAATAATTTTGACACTGTGTATCCTTAT
>PVIR01034097.1:0-17387 GCA_004026965.1 Petromus typicus
CGAGCATTTTTATGTGCAGAACACTGTACATCACTCTGATCCTCTCATTTTCTCCCCCAACGAGGATCCTGGGCTCAGGAAGGGCAGCGCAGCTGTGTGTGTGGCACGTCCCAGAGCACCTCACAGCACCCACGGAGCCCGGTCCCTTCCTCCCATGAGGCTCAGCTGCAGGCTCTGATGGGACCTGTCCTTTGTTCTTGTGCTTTGGAAGCCATTGTGCCAGCATCCCGGTGCACCGTGGGCCAAACTCCAAGTCAGGGTGTGAGAAGGACGTGCAGCAGACGTTGGCACAGCTGGTGCACAGAGGCGGGAGCTGTAAACCGTCCTCCGCACGTCCCTCAGTGCCCTGAGCTGAGGGCCGGCCTGGGCCCGTCTGTCTGTGATCGTGGGATGCAGAGTCCAGCAGCAGGTGCTCACGACCGTTCCCCCGCCGACTCTTCAGGCGCGCTTCTGGGTCCAGGTGATGAGGGACCTGCGCAATGGGGTGAAGCTGAAGAAGGTGCAGGAGCGACAGTACAGCCCGCTGCCCATCGAGTACCAGCTCACACCCTATGAGATGCTGATGGAGGACATCCGCTGCCGGCGCTACACCCTGCGGAGAGTGATGGTGAGTGGGGTGGGACTGGAGCTGCTCTCAGGCTGTGGATCATTGTGGCAGATTTAGAGAATAAGTTACGCTCAAAGGAAAGTTACAGATATGCACTTCTACAGCCCAGGGAGAAGTTCGTGGACACCCTTGCGTCTAACTCTCAGTCGTTTGTGCTGTGTGCCTTTTTGGATAAAATGAGCTGATTTTGTTTTGTAACCAGTTGTTTTTATTCAACATATTGTGAGTATATTTTCCATACCATTATATTTAACCTGACTGTAAAGGCTGCTAGTGGAGACTGCTGAAGCGGATCCTGATCTCTTGCTTATTGGTACAAGGCATGGGGAGAAGAAGGACTTAGAGACAGAGACAGCCGGCCGGGATGTCCAGTGCTGGAGCAGTCAGAGGCATGAGCAAGAAAAAGCTCCAAACACCCAGAGCTGTTGATATTTTTGGGTGAAATCATAGTTAGATTGAGGCAGTGTGGAGGGACAATGTGGAGTTGCTATGGATACATTGCTAACACAGGTGAGGCTTGTAAAGGAAGAGACAAAGCATTCTGGAACTAGGAACAGAATAGACAAAATATAGGATGTGGTTAATAATTAACCTTGTCTTTTTAGTAAAGGAGGTTTTAATTCTGGGAACCGAATTTGGGTGTGAGTTACTCTGATGTCAGCACGTGGGCTTCAGCAGACACTTCAGAAGCTGTTGCGGGGTTAGCTCTTCAGTCTGCACTGCTCACAGCCTTTCTGGGCAGAATCACTAGGACGGTCTCTGGCTACTAGCTTATGGTTCTGCTGTGGTCACTGTGCGACCCACTCACCTGCGCACAGTTGTGAGCAGCCTGGCCCTCAAGCTGACCACAGGGCTCTGTGCAGCCGTGAAGGCCTTGAGGTGAGCGCATACAGGCAGAGCGTGCTTCTTCCCCGCACGCCTGGCAGTGCCCCTGCTGTAACCTGTACCTCCTCCCATGCAAACGTACACACAGAGCACTCGAGGCGCTCTCCCAGCATACACGAAGGGTGGTTCATCCCTGGCACCATGTTGTACACAGTCATACATGTGTGTGTGTATGCCCAGTGTATATACCACACTCACAAGAGGAGGACAGATTCCACAAACACACAGAAACACATGTCAGAGTGTCTCTCAAGAACGTGGAGCTCCAGGACCTGAGTGACACCTGCAGCCTTGTGTTAGCTTGAGTCGGAGGGCGTAGCTCGGTCTACAGCTATGGGTCCACTCCATAGCTCAGCGTGGCTTCAGATTGGCACTAGCACTGGACGTCCTGGCTGTGGGCCTCGGTGTCCCAGCGGCATCCTTGTGATCGACGTGATAGTTGCTTCTGGCTGCAGCTGACTTCTGCTTTGCATAGGTTTTCTGCAAGAGTGTTTTTTCTTTGTCTACATGCTCGCTGTGAAGAGACACGGATGAACACAGGTGTCCTGAGAGTCTCCACCTGGCCCGTTCTCTGTTGATTCTCTCATTTATGGATAGGTGCTAGACAGTTGCTCTGTACACAGAGTCATGTACTTCATAAACACTGAGTATAGATTCTGTGCATATGTGTTGGATGCACAGTATAGTGGACCCTTGACTGATGAATTGTTTGTTTGGAGGAGCTAGTTGTAACTCACATTGGTTAGTTGAGGCTTAGGCTCCTCTGCACAGTCTTCAGAGTCTCTGCTGTGCACAGGCAGATCTCAGCATCCTCAGAGAGACATTGGCCCAGGATTCCTCAGGGAACCCCACACAGGAAAGGATGTTGGAATGTTTCTTCCAAACTCTTTAAGGGTAAATCTGTCTCCGAGACCATCTGGAAGCACAAATGGCTGGCATTCAAATCTGTTATGCTGTGTCTCCCTGCCGCCCCAGAGCCTCGTGTGGTCTTAGGTGAGACTTTGCTGAGGCAGCTGGATCTAGAGAATGTGATTGATTCATGCTGCAGTGCTAGGTGAGAGGGCAGAAGGATAAAGGGTGTGTGCTGCCACCCTAAGTAGTCTGAATGGGACAAAAAGGCCAGGAAGACTGATAAGGACCCTTGTTGCTTTTACTGCCATGTGGGTACCAGGAATTCTTTCTCCTCCGCAATGCCCCTCTGCATGTGGTACCCTTCCTTGGAGCCAGCCGATTATGGACTGAACCTCTACAGACTATAAGTCACGTAAACCTTTCTAGCTTTAACTTTGTTGGGTATCTTGTCTCAGTAATGAGAGAAAAGTAACTAAATCTGTGTCTGAGACCTTCTGGAAGCACAAGCGGCCAGCATTCGGGTTTAACTCAAGACTTTGATCCTGAGTTAAAACTAAAATTCTGCTCATAACCTAAATTGTTCATATGTCAGGCTGGTCATAACTTGAGTCCCCGTGTGCTGTGACAAGAGGGGCATTCGAATGAAAAGCAGAGCATGGTCTGGGCTGTGCATGTGGTACTCCCCGCGCAGCCTCTTCCTTCTCTTCCTGTGACTTGTGCTCCCTGGCTGATTTTCTCAGCCCCATTTTCTATTTACATTTAATGATGATCATCCAAATGAAAGCACCTTATACAGTTATCTCCTTGGTTTAAACTTCTTTGCTGATGAATGCTTGAAGGTAATACACATTTAAAATTCTAAGATGTTGTGCCAGTTTCCTCTCCAGAGGGTTGTATCAGTTGACACATCTGCAGCAGCTTACTGTGTTGCCAGCGCGGGTGAGCACCTTACGTGAATCTCAAGTGACCCTTTAGCCAGAAAGAATTATTCAGACGTTCATGTAGGTAAGCCACCTGTGGTGGGGTTAGCCTGTAATCCAGTTGATGGGAGAGGTGAGGACCACAGGTTCAAACCCGGCCTGAGCAGCATCTCAGGAAAAAAAAATGGTTTGCATGATTGAGCTTCACAGATCTCTGTTTCTAGTTGATCTTTGATTCCTTTCAGTTAGTGATAAAAGTAACACTGCAAATCTGGGAAAGGGTCACCTAAGTAGGTGGCTTATGGTCAGATTCCCTTATGAGGAAAAAGCACACCTCGCCCCTCACCTCGTAAGCAGTCAGCCGAGATGGCCCTGCGAGTGTGAAGCAGTAAGTTCCTGAAGGGCTACAGAGAGGGAGTGCCTTGGAGCGCTTGAGGCAAGCAGAGGTGTGCAGTGGGCCAGTGGTGTGGCTGTCTGTCCTTCCAGGAAGGGTGTGAGCAGAGTGGGAGAGGCCCAGGGGCAGGCGACAAGCAGTTCTGCTATGCGGGTGTCTCAGCTGCAGCAGCGCCTCTCCCACTCTCACCGGTCGCTGCAGGGCCAGGCTTCTGTCTCACATGCTGTCTCCATAAACGGGTGGCAGGAAGTGGCGTCTGAGTGCACTGATCTAGAAGTAGGTGCTGTGTCTAGGTCTTGGTTCTGGTGTGATTTGGGCTTCTCAACTTTAAGAGGAGGGTGACGGTGCTCCCCAGGGCTGTAGTGTGGATCCAAAGTGATGGCAGCAAAGAAAAGTCCACGCCAGGAGTGGTAGTGCATGCCAATAATCACTGCACTGGTGAGGCTGGGCAGGGGATCACCATGAGTTTAAGGCCAGTAAGAACCTGTCTCAAAAACGAAAAAAAAAAAAACAAGCAAAAACAAAAAACAGATGTAGAAACTTGTTATCTTTTACTTATGGCTGTATTTATTGTAAGCCAAAATTTTTGAAGTTCATATAAAATCTGGAGGAAAATTATGTTGATTTGCTTGCAGATATGCAACAAGTTAGGCAGTTGAATAATCTCTGTCTTGGGAAGAGACATGATTGTTTCTCTCCCTCATGAGAGCCGCCCATCTCTCAGATCCAGCTCTTTGTGCCACGGTACCCTGCTGTGAACGGTCCTACCCCCTTCCTCCTGTCGCTCCCGCTGGCCACCAGGGTGGGCTCCTTGGCCCTGTACACCAGCGTGCCTGAAGCTCGGCTTTCTCCCCATCTCCTGTCCATCCTGCTGCAGTGAGGCACTGCCCTGTGCCAGGCAATTGTTCTCAATGTCATGGACACCTTGGCCTCAGTGCCCAGCAGATCGAGACATCAGGTCTGGTGTGGGTTAGACTGGAGAGAAATCTGTCTGTGGCCACTGCTGTGCCTGGTGGGTAGAGGCGGGACTTTGTCTGACTCTCTAGGGATTTAAACAAAAATTTTTTTTTTTTTAAGTTTTTTGAGACAGGGTCTCACTTTATAATTCAGGCTGGCCCTGAGCTCAGCCTTGAACTCAACAATCCTCCTGCCTCTGCCTCCTGAGTGCTGGCATTGCAAGCATGAGCCAACATGTCCAGCACTGTGGTATGTGGTACTGATTGCTGGTGGGTGCGTCACCATGCCTCGAACTCGAGCCCTTGTACTTGCAAAGCAGGCGCCGGAACCACTGAGCTAAATCCCAAGCCCATGTTTTTAATATTTCTGAAAAACTCTTTTCAACACAAGGCTTTCAAAGAAAAGGGCAACAGAGTAGAAACAGAGCCGGTGGGGATGTACCGTCGCTGTCCGCAGCCGGCACCGTTCTCTGGAGAGCCAGGAAGGGCACCAGTCCTGCCAGTCCTTGGCACCTGCAGCTTCCATTTCACAGGGACGAAAGCAGGGCATGAGGGCTTAGGACATTGAGAAACACCTGGAAACCAGGCGCCTTTTATTCCACTCCCATTCGTAACGGCAGGCATTTTTGTGGGAAGGAACGTGCCCAGCTGATTTCCCAGAACGGTGAGTCTGCGCTCACCTCGGTTGCTTCTGTCGCAGCTGTTTCGCCCCTGCACTCCCTCCCACTCGTTCTGTGGCCACAGGGAAGACAGCCACGAGCCCTCTGCTTCTGTGTCCCCCAGGTGAATGGTGACATCCCCCCACGGCTGAAGAAGAGTGCCCACGAGGTCATCCTGGACTTCATCCGGTCCCGGCCGCCTCTCAATCCAGTACGTGGCGCGACGTGTTGTCCTCTCGGCTCGGCTTTCTTCCTTCCCCACTGAGCCCTGATCCTGAGAACCACCCAGCCCATCTGTACACTGTAGAGCTGCCCAGGTCTGGGCGGCTGGTCTCGGGCATCTGCCCCCAGCCAACTAGTGGGCTCGAAGTGCAGCCTGGCAGTGGGGCGGCTGCTTCCCCCACAGGGGAAGAGAGTGCTGACAGTGAGTTCGCCAGCTCTCCCCGCTTTTGTGTCACTTGTCTTCCGATTTAACAGGATCTTTCTGGAGATCACAGATTCAGGCATCTTAAGCCAGCTGGCCTCCTCAGCCACATTTCCAATCTTTTTTTTTTTTTGAGAAAGCTGCTTAGTTGCCCCAGCCAGGCTTGAACTTGCCGTCTCCCTGCCTCAGCCCCCTAGACATCTGGGATAATAGGCATATATCACACCCCAGCCACTTCCACACATCTGATGGCCAACTCACACCAAATCTCTGTACACAAAGTAACAGGAAAAGGACTAATTTCTGTTCATGTCTATGTAAAGCAAAATTAATAGACCATTCATAAAGGTTTCGAAGAAGGAAAGGAGGAGCCTCCCTGGTTGTAAGAAGGCGGGTCTGGTAGGGCCCTCAGAGCCTCTCTTTCTCATAGCCGTCATCTGAGAAGGCCAGGGCGTTTCCCATGAGTGAGTTCGCAAGAGGCAGTAGCTGAGTGTCATGTGCACGTGCGGGCCTGTCGCATGGCCCGCCTGCCGTGATGGTGACTGTAGCGAACCCCTGTGTCGGTGGACGAGAGCCCAGGTCCTGAAGACCTCACTGCTGGTGGCCTGGATGTGTCCGGCAGCAAAGTGCTGCGCTCAGCGCCATCGTCCCGGCCACTGTCCTCTCTTCAAGGTCTCGGCCAGAAAACTGAAGCCCACCCCTCCCCGGCCGCGCAGCCTCCATGAGAGAATCTTGGAGGAGATCAAGGCAGAGAGAAAGCTGCGGCCTGTCTCGCCCGAGGAGATCCGTCGGAGCCGGCTTGGTGAGTGTGCTGGGAGAAGACGGGTGGGGTGGTCCGCTTGCCCTTGTTCCTCCCTCTCTGATTGTCTCTGTCTGTCTGTCCATCTGACTGTCTGTCTCTATCTCTCTCTCCATCTCACTGTCTCTATCTCTCTGTCTCTGGCTCTTTCCGTCTCTCTCATCTCTCTGTCTCTCCATCTGACTGTCTTATCTCTCTGTCTCTATCTCTCTCCTTCTCTCTCTCTCTGTCTCCATCTCACTGTCTCTGTCTGTCTGTTTCTCTCTCCATCTCATTGTCTGTCTCTCTCTGTCCCTGTCTCTCACACCCCACGCCTCCTGCTTGTATACCTGAGGTCTGTAACTGCGTTCCCAGGACAGGAAACCTTCTCCTCGTCTGATGCCAAACCAACGAGTGCACTGTGCATGGTGGGCTGCTCTGCAGCTTCTAGACGGCTCAGGCCAGTCTGCCTCTGCCCTCGAGCGTGCCCTCTGCAGAGAGGGTTGAGAGTCCTCTCACCTGCGCTCTGGGTTCTGGGGGCGTTGTGACACATATGCAGAGGGCGGGTGTTGCAGGTACAGTGCTCCACGCCGTGCTCTGCCATTGTAGTGGGGGCACCACAGGAGCATCTGACCGCTCTTGCCTTTATACTGTTTTTAGTAATTACTGAAATGCATGGTGTAAACACACACTGGTTTTGATTTACAGCATGACCACATTGGTAGACAACTGTGAGCATTTGTTCTCAGCGCTCCTTTGACTTCTAAGATTAAAGATTCCCCCCGGAAGTTGCAGTAGCATCACCTAGGATAACAAATAGAGGCACTGAGCAGGTTGTCTTCTCTCAGAGCCCTGGCCTCCTAAGACCAAGGACCTGCAGCCTGTGGGTGTGGCTCTGTCCCTGCCTGGCCCACCCTCTTGCCGGCTGTGTGGCTGCTGACCAGCCGTGCTTCCAGACACCCCCTGGCAGTGTCTTTACTCGGCCTGGTCCTGCCAGCACGCCGGGACTTCTGGGCTGGCGGGCAGGCTGGTCTCGTTGTGTCCCTAGCGCAGGCTGAGTGGACAGCGCTCTCCTGTGCCTCTGCGCTGTGGCATCATGCCCCTGACACACGCGGGGCCCAGTCCACATGGGCTCCTTGTCTTCTCCCGGGGCTGGGGGGGCTCGTCCTGTGCTTCGGATCAGGTGCCCACGTGGGGGTGGCTTGCCAGTCGCCCTCTCGCTGCTCACCCCCTGCTGCAGTCCTGTCAGTCCAGTTCTGCGTTGTTTTGCTTTGTCCTTGCTGCTGCTGTTCTGCCGAGACCCCTGTGTTTTTTGTAAGCGTCTGACAGTTTCAGATCTTAAAGTGTTCATGCCTTCCATGTATTCTGAGTTGCTCTCTGGACAGTGGGTAACAGTGGGGTCCAACATCATTCTCTTCTTGTGGGTGCTCCATTGCCCAGCACTATTTGTTGAAGACCCGAGTGCCTTGTCCAGTGTGTTTTGGCCGCCTGGGGAAGGTCAGCTGACCCCACATGTGTGGGTCTCTCTGTGGCCTCTGCTCTGATCTCAGTCTGTGTCTGCCCATGTCCAGGGCAGCCATGGCTTCTGAAAGGAAGTGTCAGCTTGGTTCTTTCCCCAGATGTCTGATTGCTGACCTTTTATACTTCAGTGTGATTTTAGAAATGATTTCTCTATTTCTACAAAAGTTGCTATTAATGGCCAAGGATTTAGCTCAGTGGTTCCTGTACCTGCCTTGCAAGTGTAATGGCGTGGGTTGATCCCTAGTAACCACATACAACAATGACGGGTGTGGAGACTCACCCCATGAGCAGTCAGAACCACATACCACTGTGCTGGGCGTGGGGGTTCATGCCTGTAATCCCAGCATTTGGAAGGCAGAGACAGGAGGATTGCTGTGAGTTCAAGGCTTGTCTGGGCTACATAGTGAGCTCGGGGCCAGCCTGAACTACAAAGTGAGACCCTGTTTAAAAAAAAAAAAAGGTTTTCATGGGGATTAGAGTGGGTCAGACATAGCTTTGGCAGTAGGAATCCTTCCCACATATGTGTTGTGCAGTGTTTAGCACACAGAGATTCTTAGCTAGTCTGTTTTTTTTAGTAATATTGAAGCTTATTTTCCTAAGTTCCTCTGACATAGCTTATTGTTTGCTGGATTGCGGTAGACTTTTCTACATGGATTTTGAGTTCTGCTCCTTTACCGAATTTAACAGTTGTAATGGTCTTTTAAAGGCATCTTTAGATTTCCTGTACGTAAGATCATGCTTGCCACCGACACAGGTGTTTTACTCCTCCCTTCCCGGTTTGAGTGCCGTCCTCCCTCCGCCTCTCTTGCTCCTCCTTCCCTCCTTATTTTTCCCTTCTTTATCTGTCCCCGCTAGGGCATCCAGTGCTGTGTGGATGTGGAAGAGGCCGTTCCTGCGTGTCCGTGTGTGTGTCCTTGTGTCTCACCGGGTGTGGTGTCGCCTGTGGCCGTCTTGTTGCCTTTATCATGCTGAGGTCTCTTCCCTTGGTTCCCAGTTTTAGTTTTTTACCATGAAGGGTGGGGGGAGTTTTGTCAGGTGCTCTTGCTGTGTCTCATAAACATGTGGCTCTGTCCTTAATTCTGCTACGGGTCGTCACCTTAACTGACTCCGTGCACAGAGTAGTGCTTGTCTCTGGTGGACCTGGCAGCGTGACCTGACATGCTGCTGTGCCAGGTCTGCTTGAGCCCTGCCTTTGCGTCTGTGCTCGTCAGGGACACCGGCCTGGAGATCCCTCCTTTCTGCTTTTGTTTGCTCGGTTGACAGAGCTCCTCCCTCGTGGGTGCTGGAACAGTCGGGAAGGCTGCGCGAGCACGTTCTGCCTCTGCATGGCCTGCAGTGCCGGGCCTGTGGTTGCAGGCTCTGTCCCTGGAGTGGGCCTTTGTCATGTATTTTTCAGCTTTACTTCTTTTTTTTTTGAGGCAGGGTCTCCCTTTGTGGTTCAGACTGGCCCTGAGCTCAGCCTCAAAGTCACATCACAGCAATCCTCCTGCCTCTGCCTCCCGAGTGCTGAGTTTACAGGCGTGAGCCACCACGCCCGGCACTGTGGTATGTGGTACTGGTTGCTGCTGGGGTGAGTCTCCACGCCCAGTATTGTATGTGGTTACTGGGGATCAAACCCGGGCCCTTGTGCTTGCAAGACAGGCGCCGGCACCACTGAGCTAAATCTCCTGCCTTAGCTTCACTTCTACAGAATGACATGTATGTGCTAAGGGAGAAGAACCTTACTCTCCAACAACACCAGTTTTACACTGAGAGGGGGTCTTGTTTTAACCTGGAGAGTAGATGTGTCATGAGAACTAAAATTGAGCTATTATAGGAAGTGACTGTTTTGAAACTTTGATTCTATAACTCTTGAGTTCAAGCTGACATAAAACTTTAAAGTGGAGGGGCCGGGGATATAGCTCAGTGGTTCTGGCGCCTGTCTTGCAAACACAAGGACCCGGGTTCGATCCCCGGTAACCACGTAACAATACTGGGTGTGGAGACTCACGCCCAGCAGCAATCAGTACCACATACCACAGTGCTGGGCGTGGTGGCTCACGCCTGTAATCCCAGCACTCGGAGGCAGAGGCAGGAGGATTGCTGTGATGTGAGTTGGAGGCTGAGCTCAGGGCCAGCCTGAACCACAAAGCGAGACCCTGTCTCAAAAAAAAAAAAAAACGAAGACAGAGAAGACAGAGCTGTTCATGGACAGTGCTACCCATGTCATCACTAGGTGCGGTATGTTGTCGTCCCATGTCTGTTGAAATGACTCGCAAAATGATGTTCAAGGCCATGATCTAATATATGGCCCAGCCATATATTCCAGCCATATATTCCAGGTGGTGTCACACACCTGGAATCTCAGTTCTTGAGAGGCTGTGGCAGGAGGATTGCTATGAGTTTGAGGCCAGCCTGAGCTACATAGTGAGCTCCAGAGCAGCATGATCTACAGACCAAAATAAAATAAAATATAGTACAACGTTACATTGTATTTCATTAGCCTGTTTCCCCAGTGCTTGGTGGGCCATTTCTGCTGTTTTCCCAGTATGTCCGAAATTCCTGCGACTGCCTCAGCCTTCTTGACTTTCAGTCTGGTTCTTTTTTTCCTGAGTGTTGATGGCTATGATCCTGATGTCGTCTTCTGGATGGAAGGACAGGGACCTCACACCCCAGTGACAGTAATCCCGGGAGGACCAACCTCATGCTGTGCGAGCATTTCTTCCGCAGGAGTCTTTTCTGTTTATTTTGAGAGATAAGTTTATGTCCCAGAGAAGAACAAGGAGGTGTCAGGGAAGATGCAGAGTGCTTTGAGGACGTGTAGCGTTCTGCTTTCTGTACATAATTTGGAAATGTAAGGTAGACAGCACTCAGTGTAGAGGTGCATTTTGATATGGACGAAGATCATTCTTATCCACAGACAGATCCTGGCCAGAGGAGGCCAACCCATGGCCTGAGTGCGGCAGGCGCTCGTGCTGCACAGAGTCCTGAAGGGTCATCACTGTCCCAGGCACTGTCTGAGGAGGTAACAAGCAAGCAGACGACTGTTTGAAGCCGCGTCCTGACTTGCATGTTGAGAAGGAAGGCGTGGGAGATCATTTCCTGGTCACCAGACAGGGCACCTCCTGTGCAGAGCTCTTGCCAGCTGATGGGCTTCTCACAGCCTGTGAAGTCAGTGCTTTTCCTGCACATCACTTTCCTAAAAGGTGCATGCTGAGTTTTTGGATGGTAAAATAAATTATTACTCCTTAAAAGCACCTGCTAGAGTACACCCTGAAGATAAGTCTCCCTCTAGCAGCGGCGTCAGTCGGGCCGCCACACCTGCCTGGCCAGCACCTCCAACCCAGGGGCCTGGCTGCTCTCCCTTTTTATGGAGCCAGCAGCACCTTGGCTCCCGAAATCGAGGTAGTCTTTGGATGCAGCAGAGAGGCTGAACGCGAGGAAGCCGCAGAAGGGCCAGGGAGGAGCTAGGGGAAGCAGTGTCCAGGCCCTCCCTGGTGTGTGTGAAGAGGGCTTAGCACAGGGAGAGTGCAGGGCAGGCGTGGAGGCCGTGCTTCGGCTTTAGAGGCGGGCACTTGGGAGCCCCGGCCAGCGGGTGCTGGTCAGGTGAAGAGAAAGGCTGCGTGTGAGCCCCCAGCTGCCTGGCACCAGTGTTGGGGAAGACAGGAAGACAGCGGGGTTCAGCCGCCATCAAAGTCGGAAGCTTTCACTACTCTGAATCCAAACTTCAAATCTGTGTAATAACCTCATTGAACACTGTTAGGGGCCGGGGATTTAGCTCAGTGGTGCTGTACCTGCCTCTTAAGCATAAGGTTCTGAGTTTCATCCTGGGTCCCTGAAGAAAATCTATTGATACAACTTACATACCCTAAGTAAGGCTCACCTATTTAAAGTTGATCATTACATGACCTTTATTATATGGAATAAAAATTTTAAAACAAATTATTTCAGTAGGAAAGAAGTAAGAGTTTGTTCTTAAGAATTGTAATTACTGCCCTCATGCTGTGCGAGCACTGCCCAGGCCCCATCGCACTGGGTCGTTTCATTGTCATGATGCCCTGTGTGAGGGCAGGGCCACGGTCCCAGCCCACGGCAATGCGGTGACATGGGCACAGAGGGCCAGGTGACCTGCGGGGAGGGGAGGGCTGGGGCCGCCCAGGCAGGGGCCTCTGGAGCAGTGGCCGGCCTGCCCAGCGGCCCCTGGGCTCCGAGACCCGGTGAGTGCTGTTCTCAGTCCGAAGCCTGGCACCTCTGGCATAATCTCTGGAGGGCACATTCTGCACCTTTAGGTGCTGCATTGTGCCTAAAAATCGTGTTTTAAAATGTGATTACTTTCTCTTGACCAAGTTTCAAGTAAAGAACCTATTAAAAAATGTCTATCGTCATCATGTTTCCATTTTCGACACATTTATTAAAGATAGTTTCTTTCTTTGCTTGCCTCTGAGTCTCAGAGCTGTTGAGGACCAACACTGGGCCCAGGTCTGCCCGCTTGCCTGCAGCTGGGGTGTCCTGCTAACACCTGGCCTCCCGGATATAGCCCCGCAGCGGATGTGCTTCTTCTTATTGTTTCTTCTTTCTTTCAGCTGTGCGGCCACTTAGCATGTCTCACAGTTTTGACTTGTCAGGTAACACACAAAGTGCCCTCACACCTGCTGTGCTCGTGGTTTGTGATGCACATTTCACGCATCTGCTTGCTCAGGCTGTCAGAAAATAGAAAGGCTTTCTTCTCGCCATGGTCAGTGAGCGAAAGCTGTATGTCATTATTGTGGTGGGTGTTTTTTTTTTAGAGACAAGACCTTGCTACATAGTTAATGTTGGCTTGGAACTCACAGTGATCCTCCTGCCTCAGCCTCCTGAGTGCTGAGATTTCAGGTGTGTACCACCACAGCTGGCTTGAAAGTGGTATGCCTAAAACAATGCAACCTCAGTGAGCTGTGACCTCCTGCTGGTGAGAACTGCAAGGAGGCTTTGAAACATCTCCTCCAAAACCTTCAGTTATCTGAGGACCTAAACCTGCAGCAGGAGCTGCCTGGGGTGCCTGAGTGGCCGTTCTCTGCACAGTCCCCAGCCCCAGTTGCTGATAAAGCATACCAGGTTGCAGTGGTAGCTGTGTGCTCACCTGCAGCCCAGCGCACAGCCCTTCCGTGTTACATACGGATCCACAGGGAAGGGAAGAAGTCGCTACAGACCACGAGGTCTATTCTGTTAAATCAGCCCACTTTTTAAAGTAACAGTTTCAGTGTATGCAAACTTTCAAAGTTCATTTAATTCCAGCAAGATATTTTATGAGTTAGAATTTTAATTTCAGAAGCCGCTGTTTAAATCATACAATGGAATAAACTCTTGGTACCATTTTCTTCCTGAGTTTTTAACTGTACGAGTCCTTTTTGGTGACAGTGAATGGTCCCATGCCTTACTACAAATCTGGAGCCAACTGCTTGTCACATTTCTGTTCATTGGTGTAGGTCCCGGGCCTGACTGATGTGTTACATCTTTGCTCACTGCTTTTGACTGACCACCGAAGGGCCGTTTCCATTTTCTTGGCCATTGTTGGTTATTTCTATTTATTTTATTAACCCTCTGCAGAGAGACCCCATAAGCAGTGCGGTGTGGCAGGTGAACTCAGGTATCGTGGGACACGTGCCACTCCTTGCCCGAGTTGCCTGAATACTCAGTCTCCTGCAGCCCAGCTGGGGTGGGTGTGGGTGACCTGTGGCCAGTCCAGACAGTGCCTTCACCCACTCACGGGCATAGGCTGTGTTCTGTGCCCGCATAGGGCACGCGCAGTGCTCTGTGTGGGAAGAGGGCTTGGACCACTCTTCCCTGACATAAAAGAGCAACACAGAACCGTGGTCACCTGCTTCTCACTTGCTGTCATTTACTTTGTGCCTTAATGCACTTTGTGATTTCTTTGTGTTTCAGTCTTGCTTTTTGTGTTCGTTGCTGTCCTTTGGATGTTAAGGAAAATATCCCAGATTATAATCAGGAAGGATTAGGCTGTTCTTCTGTCCTGAAGACCGGAGTGCATTTCCTGAGTTGGAAAATGAACAAACTGAGGAGCACTGTAGTTGAGCACACAGTTGAACACGTAGTTGAGGTGACGCTAAGCTTAGCACAGACGGCGACATGACAGTCTATGTAGGTGTATCTTCCAAATATTGTTCCTTCGTAAAAATGCTAACAATCCACTCAGCATCAAGGTAAGTCTGATTCATTGTTCCTGTGCAGATACTAAGACATCATCTGTATTTTAGCCACATCTCTCCAGCTACACAGGGCAGCACCCACCACAGTGTTACATCTAACAAGGAGAAGGTGCATGTTGTGTTCTGAACTCAAGTGTGTGGTTTCTAAAGCCATATCCAAATATTTTTCATCTTACACATAAATAATACCAAATTTCTTTAGAAATGCTCCTTGATAGAGAAGAAATACAAAGTTAAATTCAAATATTCAATTGTATCACATTAAAGTAATAGAATGTATATTAATTTTAGCAGAAAATGTAAATAATCAAATGCTTTAAAAATAAGATCAACTGGGCCAGGGATTTAGCTCAGCGGTTCTGGCACCTGCCTTGCAAGCGCAAGGTCACAAGTTCGATCCCCAGTACAAAAAAGAAAAAGACGGAGTCCTTTATCCATGGGCAGAGGCGATGCACCCGTCCGTTACCTTGCCTTGTGAGCTCACCCTGAAGCCTGTTACTGTCTGTCTGTCTCTGTGTCCAGTCTCTGAGCCGGGATGCAGCTGTGCTCAGCAGTGACCGGGGGCTACCGCCACAGGGCAGCTGCGTACCTGGCTGAGTGTGCAGTGTTGGCCACCTTAATGCCACCGTCATGCCACCTGTCCTGTCTAACCGTGTCACTGTTTAGCGGTAACATACATAAAAATCTTAGATCTGACTTGATGGTCAGGCTGTCTGCACAGTGCTAGGTATGATGTCAGGCGTGTGGCTGGGTCCCCTGGGCCACAGCGGTGTGGAAGCAGCCACACAGGGAACTGTGCAGTAGGGAAGGGGCAGGCGTGTGCTTGTTACACACGTGTCCCTGCTACACACACATGCCTGCACGTAGAAGGCTGCTCAGCCACGACAGCAGCCCAGAGGAGATGCAGCGCGGGGGGAGTGTGGCACAGCCTGTCAGAAATGTGCTCTGAAGACCACATCTCAAACCCCGCCCCCTTTTTGCTTGAATAGGAATTAATTAGCCTATTCATTTTTCCTCTTTTGCTTTCTGAAAAACTTAAAATACGTCTCCATTTCCTGATGAAAGATTTAATAGTTTTAACTTTCCTCATGTATGTAAAAGCTTTAGTCTTTTCCCCTTCAACACCTCCCTAACATCACTTGTGAGGCAGAGTCACGCACTCCACCTTCCTTCAGGCCGCTCTGGCTGTGACGGGCAGTGTGGTGGGCGCTGCTGGCTCTGGCCCCGGCCCCTGGACAGCGCAGGGACACTCACCCGCACTGTCCCTTTCCTGGCTCAAGTAGGGATCAGCTCCCGCCCTTCTCTCCACAGAGGTGACCACACCAGACTCTCCAAAGGGCCTTGGGGAGCCGTCACAGGTGAACGGAGGCTCACAGTCACCAGCGCAGCCTGGGAGGAGCGGGCCAAGCCCTGCTGGGCTGGCACCCATGGTGCGGAAGAGGCTGCTCAAGGCCCCGACGCTGGCTGAGCTGGACAGCTCTGACTCCGAGGTGAGGCTCACTAAGTCCAACTCGGGGGTGTCACTGGGCGTCGGGGGGCCGCAGTGGGTGTGGCTTGAGAGTGACTGCATGTTGGCTGTGCTGTGGTCGTAAATTGTAAAGAGATTTTATTTTAATAAGGCAACAATTTCCAAACTTATGTCCTTTTATTTTGGGAAAGAAAACAGCCAAGCAGACCGTTCTGTAACTACCCTCCTGCTCTGGCACGTCCTCAGAGCTGTTCTCCACTTGACACAGCACAGCTGAGTCTGTGTGAAGACCGGGGCACGGTGTGCGCTCGGTGCCCCTCTTCAGCTGCCCTGCTTCATCTGCGCGCCGTCCATGTTGTGTGTGTTCGTGCTGCCGGGTCCACTGCCACCCCCAAAACAATTTTGTAAAGTGAAATCATCTGTCCCACACCTGCTGCCCAGAGTTAGGACCGAGGTCTGCTTCACGCTGGCCTCCACCTCAGCCCTTGCAGCAAGCGTCCTGACAGTCCTGCTGCTGCTGGCTTTCAGGTGCTGGTGGGATGGGCAGTGCCCTCGCCCCTCCCTGCCCTGCGGTCTCCTGCGTCTGTTGGAGACTTCTTGGCTTCCCGTGTCCGTCTTGTGAACACGCTGGGCACCCGCCCGGCACCAGGGACAGGGCCTCTCCTGCAGGCCTCTCCCCGCGGCTTCTCCAGCAGCGTGGAAGGTCAGCAGGCCCTCCTCGCATGTCTCCCTGGCCTGCCGCCTCGAGGGTCCAGGCTGTGACCTGGTGACCCCAGAGACGTGGCCCTGTGTCTGTGCCTGAGTAGGGTCTGCAGATTCACTGTCCCCAGGGCCTCACACCCTGGGGACCTTCAGGACCTGAAAAGCTCAGATGTAGCTCCAAGGGCTCCGCAACCTTCGCACCACCCCACACCCCGGCTCTCTGGGCACCAGCCCTTTCCTCACATGAAAGCTGTGAACGAGCATAGGGTCAGCAGGCCCGCCTGGACGCCCCCAGACTCCAGGCTTAGTGGGGGGCTCCCGGGGGAGGAGGCGGTGCAGGAGCTGAGCTTTGCACCCTCACACCTGAGAGGCTACTTCCCACCCTGCAAGCCCTGCTGTTTGGTACACAGTGTACAAGGCCTCAGTTTATTTCTCTTATTGGAGACTTTACTTATTTTTGCAGTATTGGGGATTGAACCCAGGGCTTTCACACTAACAGGGCCTTCACACTAGCTATGTCCCCAGATTGTTTTGTTTAATTTTGAGACAGGATCTTATTACTTGCTTAGTTTTCTAGACTAGGTTCAAACTTGGGTCCTCCTGCTTCAGCCTCCCCGATTGCTGGGGCTGTAGATGTGGCTTACCATATGTCTCCTGTAGACTTTGTATTCTTTTAGGAGAGAGTCTGTCCCATTCAGGGGAAGGCCTGTGTTCACCTATGGAGGACAGTTGTCATTGGACAACATTTTCCACCAGTAATTTCCTATTATTCAGTACTAGTTTTTAGGTTTAATTTAAACTTGGACCCAAATCACTACAAAGAACAGTTTACTGTTTAAGTAATCCCTATTTATTTCTGAATTTCCTTGTACTCAGTCCCTGTATTATTATAGATCAGGTATGCATATGAAATAAAATAGTAATGAATTATTTAAATATATTGATATTTAGATCAATATGTAAACCCCACTATTTAATGCAGAAGGAGAAAGTACATAAGCACTTAAGAAGTGTGAGACTCCACTTGCTGTTTAAC
>PVIR01034098.1:0-17433 GCA_004026965.1 Petromus typicus
CATCTGAAATGAACAGATATTTTTCAGAGGAAGAAGTAAGAGCAGCTAAGAAGCATATGAAGAAATGCTCAACATCATTAGTCATTCGAGAGATGCAGATGAAAACAACATTGAGATTTCATCTCACTCCACATAGAATGGCTGCCATTTCAGAATCAGCCAACAGCAAATGTTGGCGAGGCTGCGGAGAAGAAGGAACACTTCTCCACTGTTGGTGGGACCATAAAGCACTATTATTAATACACACAGATATGTACACTCACATACATATAGAATATTTCTTATAATAGTTGGCCAAACAATTATAAAGGCCAAGGAGTTCCATAATGTCCCATCTCCAAGGTGGACAAACAGAAAAGCCTATGGTGAAGTAATTTAAGCTGAGTCCAGTGTTCTGAGAACTTAAGTATGGCCTGGTGTGAGTGTGAGAAAGAGGTGGGTCTTAAGGTACGAGAGTAGGAGGACTGATATCCTAAATAAGACAAAATACACACACACACACACACACACACACACACACACACACACACACACACCCCTCTTCATGTGCTCCACTTTTCTCTAATCAGGTTCTGTACAGATTGGATGATGAATACTCATGTTGGGGAGGCTGTATTTTCTCTGCTAAGTTTACTTCATCTCTCCTTATCTTTGCATTGCTTAGACCAGTTAAGTAGATATACAAAATTAGCTATCTGAAGTCCACCCCAGATGTGTATCTAAACCTAATCTACAAATGAAGACACTACAAAAGTCACAATAAAGGGATAATGTATTGGCTCAAGGATATACGTAGATCAATGTGACAAAGCAGCACAGAAATATTATCATATCAGATCACATTTACATGACACAATGTCACTATCATGCATTAGGGAAAGTATAATTTCTTTGATGAAAGTGTCTTAATTCACATTTTGCTGCTATAACAGAATACTACAGATTGGGTAACATATAAATAATGGAAATTTAATTAGCCCTGGTTCCAGAGACTTGAAAGTCTAAGATTGAATTGCTGTATCTATGGTGGGCCTTCTTGTGACACTGCAAGACTAAAAAAGAAATTAAGGTGGGGAGAAGGGGCAGACTCATTTTTAGTAACAAGCTCATTCTCAACATAACTAATTCATTCCCATGGTAAGAAGATTTATCTGTTCATGAGGGCTCTGCCCTCATGCACTAATCATTTTGCAAGTGTTTCATATGTTAATTGTATGATGGCAGTTAGATCTCAACATACATTGTGAAAGGGGAAAATATTTAAACTATAGCTAAGTGATTTTTGAGTAAATTGAATAACCATATTTCAGTAATCACAAGACTTTATTAAAGACTGGAAATGTGAGCCAAAGAGTGAGAGAATAGAGACAATTACAATATATAGGGCTGATGGAGAATAACTGGAAATAAAAGAAGAAAAAAATCTAATAAAAATGAAAAATAATAATAATGAATACATTCAAGTAACAAATGTGAAAATATATCATAAAATTGAAATACAATGAAATACCAATACATACTTCATTAGGGCAGCTTTAATTAAAAAGACTGACAATATTAAGTGTTGTTGAGAATGTGGAACAACTGAAATTTTTAATTTTATTAACTGAATTCTAAATTTGTACAATTTGACCAAATCTATTATATAGCTAAACATTATATATATATATATGTATATATATATATATATATATATATATATATATATACTAATACTATTTATCTCTACACATATAACTAGCAGAAATTCATATATATGTATACAAGATGAAGGTCCTCAATAATTATGTTCATAGAAGGCTTAAATTGCCATAGCTAACATGTTCATTAGAAGTAAGGCTGATATATTTTGCATAATGGAGATCCACAAAAGAATGAAAATTATAAACTATTGCCAGGTGCAGCACTGTGGTCACATCCTACTTTCTGATCTGTGGCTGTGACAGGGCAGATATTTTCTTTTTTCTCACTTGTTTCCCCATTGTTCCATTGTCTTTACTGTATCAGGTAGTAGTAATCTAAGTAGAAGAGCATAATAACTTAAAGTCAATCAGCTATGTGAAACTCACGACAGTGAAATGATCTTGAAATTGTGACTTTCCAGCTAAAAAAGTTTTTATGAATATTCCCTATGTAGGATTTTCAGCTTAAATTATTAAAGCCCAAAGAAGAAATACATTGAATTTGTCCCTAAATAGCACATAGTGGTGAAAATAATTTCAAGGTTAGTTTTTCTCTAACATTGAGAGAATACTCTTTTATACTAGAATTTATTTTAAAAATATAATTTGCCTTCATTCTCTGCAAGTTCTAAATTCATGGATTTAACTGACCACAGGAAAAAAGTATTGCATCTTTAGAGAATATATACAGAGTTTTTTCTTGCTATTACTCCCTATACTATAATGAATATTTACATTATTTTATGTACTGCTTTGTATTAAGTATAGAATATAGAGATAATTTAAATAATAGAGAAGGATATTCATAGTTCATATGCAAGTTAAATGGACTGAGTTGTTCAAGATAGAATTTTGTTATTGGTGGGGGATCTGGAACAAGTCCTTTGTAGGATGACTACATTTTTGGCAAGTAGGTGAAACTTCACAGTTGAGCTAAGGACACAAGTGAGTAAACAGCTTGGGTAGATTTCTAAGAAAGAGCAGGACACTATTTTCAAGTTTTAAATCTCGGCGGACATAAGGCTGTGGAAATTATAGGAATGCATTCAGTGAATCTCAGAGCACATGTTTGCTTTCATGGTACTGACCTGAGAAATTGTTGTTGACTCAAAGGAGCTTCTGTACACTGGTATAAGAATTACAGAGAGCAGAGTTCACTGAATTCTTGTTTTGAACAGGTTTTGGGGCAGATGGAGAATGTTGAGTAGACAGGCTCAGTATGTTGTGGGGAAAACTGTAGTCCTGAACTTCTTCAAGAGGGAGAAGAGAGGTGAACAGCAGTACTGGGAAGACAGACCAAAGAGTTATGAATTAAATGAGTTGATGCATGTAAAGAGTTAGAATAAAAACTAGTTGCTAGTGATATTTTATTACCACTGATCTGGCTATCAGAAGCTATGGAAGGACAAAGAACATCATGGATAGGGGACATTCAGGATGAAGTGAATCACAGTGGAAGGTCACTGTGGATGAAGATGATTATAAAAATTGACCTATATTGTGTGCCTTTAAGGACAGAGAATTTGTAATTATCACTAGACCATCGGTTATCTTCTAGTGGAAAAAAATTTGGTATATTATTTAATGCAGTACTAGGAATTGAACTCAGAACCTTGAGCTTGCCAGGCAGGTGTGGCACCACTGCCCTATACTCCCAGCCTCTAAATAATCTTAAATTGATGAATTGAATATTTACCTCCAAATGACATTGTATACTTTGCAAATTCGTTTTTTTTCACTCATATGTACTTACGTATAGCAGCTATAGAACTAAGTTGACTTTCACAGATGTTAAGTAAATTGCTTCTGTGTATGTTTGAAGTCTCCAGCTGAAAGGAATTAATTCTTATTATGCACTTATTAGTAATCATTCTGCTGCTGTGTGGAGAATGCACTGGTAGAAGGTGGGGACTGATCACTGACAAAGATTATTATACTAACCCAGAGGAGAGTTCTTTTGGATGCTTGACTCCAAGAGTGGGAAGGTATGAAAAGTAGTAGAGGAAAAGGTGTCAAAGAAAACACCTGGGATTCCATCTTGAACAACTTACTGAGAGAGCTACATTCAGGAAAAACCACTGTACGTTCAGGTGAAAAAGACACAAATGAAGGTGTATATAGTCTGTGAGGCATTTGTGTTGCTAAAAGAAAACTCTGGGCTGGAATATAATGCTGAAGGTATTGGCAAAAAGGTATTAGAAGCTATGGAGTGAAGTGTTCTTCATACAATCCGTAGCTTTATGTGAGAATAGGAAGTGATTTCATAATAGGATCTCAGGTACTTTTCTGAAGAACTCTGGTGAGTAATTGTCAAACAAAGATGGAGGAGGTACCAAAAGAAGAAGCTAAAAATAGGAGAAGAGCAAGGAAATTATTAGGCAGCAATAATATTACAAGTCCTAGCATTGTGTTCCATAAGCTCAGTGCCGTTTCAATTTGTCTTTATTTTTCTACTTAATCTCCTTTCCTCTCTTACAGTCCCAAGTGGATTTTTGCCAGCTCATAACAAGCACACAAAATAAACTAATGGGAATGAAAAATTCAGAGTCATGACCAGAAAAGGGATTAATGAATGTAAGAAGACAAGAAAAATTCCCAGGCCTGAAATTGTCACATTTGCTCTGACTTTTAGCTTTGAGTTTCTTAGTAGCCAAAACAAGTAAGGAGACCTATTGCCCCCTTTCATAAAGGAGGAAGTATACCAGTTCCTAAGGGATGACAAAACTTTATTTTTAGCATGGAGTTCTGAAAAGTACTTTCAATGTTTTTGTTTACATAAGGGATGCTGAATAATGGATATCATTCTTGACTTCATATAGCAAGTTCAGGAATGGAATTCACATGCCTAGTTCCTGTGCTGTCTTTATGCAATAGTTACAGTATTTCAAAATGACTCTTGAGGAATTATGTGAAAATCCTAACTAATGAAATGAAAACTGTTTAGACCAAATAATTTATTTTCCTGAAAATCTTTATAGTGGTGAATCTATGGCATGCTTACTTTTTGTTCTTCCTTTAACAAAATATGTTAATATATTAATTTTTTTTCTAAACCAAAACCTTGATATTCAATTTAATTGCATTGTTGGCACTTTGCAATAAATGAGTGAGGTTTGCATTGCGCTTTGAGTACTTGACCTCCATAAGGTTCGCCGTCACTATTAGAACATCCTTAGAAGCAGTGCAAGGAAAAGAGTTGAGCATATTCAGTCTCTGTCTTTTGGGGAATTCTTATCTTCACTGGAATTTTCTGAACTATTCAAAGACCTCATTTAGTTGTGTCATTTGTTTGATGTTTGATTTTTCATTCTCAACTAGATATTATTACAGTTCTCATAGTAGTACAAAAGCCATTGTGTTCAACTGAGTTTTAGGCTAGAAGAGTTTTAAAAATTTTAAAATTAGCTTTCTAAAATATTGTTAGATATTTTTCAGTCTTTGATACTAATATATATTGTGACTTCCTTAAAAAGTTTGATCCTTGAGAAATTTATTATTTGATTGTTTATGACCATGAAATCCCTCACCATGTAATAAACATCTGTTGGAAAGTTCTGCTAAAAGTTATTCCTTGATAATATATTTTAATGACTACATTAAAGAAAACGGCAGTCCTTTAGTAAAGGTTAAATGAAGGACAATATGTCTTTGAAATTGAAAGCCAAGAATCTCTCATAGATCATCTTTGGTGCCCTGGCAATTAGATAAGTTTGAGTGGATAAACCTTTCTACAATTCGGCAAATCACATTATATATTTATATCACAAATCACAACCTTGGCCATGATTGAAAAAAGTTTCTTTCTATGGAATCAAGATTTATTCTTCAACCTAACCTTTGAATTCTACCTGAACAGTGCAATTGTTTATAAATAAGAAAATCAGTTTTACAACTATCACTAAAATACAATGATTCCTGATAATCTTTGAACAAGAATTATAATGAGTGTTTAAAATGATGGTTTTCAAAATGCATAGTATGGTACATATTCCCTATGATGAATGCTATCATTACATATGCCTAAAATGTACCAATAAATGCTTTGTTTTTTAAAAATGGGGATAAACATTCTTAGTAGTGAATGCATTTCAAAGTAAATTACTCAGTTAGTGACATTGAACATACACTTACAGATATTTACAGATAGAAATTACCAGGACCTTGAGATTGGATAGAATGAAGATGAATTTCATTTTTTATATTTTAAAAAAGTAATTATAGCCATCTAGATCCTGTTTTCTGGACTTCAGATAAGATCAATAATATTTCAGATTTATCTTTGAAATTCACTTCTAAAGTTTTGGCTACTGACCACTGCTAAAATATTTTCTCACATTAAATTGAATACATTATTAAATATTTTCACTTTGAAATGGAATCATGACATCTTAAAATAGAAATAGTTTTTATTCTCTTAGTTACAATGCTAGTTACTAGAGAATAGAATTGTAGTTGAAGATTAGATTTCTTTATTAAGCATGAGCAATATTACACTGAACTCTTAACTCTTCTATTCTTCTGTGGCTTGGGCTTAGTGTTATTTTTACCACCAAGGAACTCTTACCAACACCTAGTATATTTTTATTTATGATCTGAAACCCTACATAGTTTTCTTTTCCAACAAAACTTCTTAATCTGTTCACAGCTTTGGTATGTGTTTTAAATCAGTCACTCTTTTGTATTACCTTTTTGCTTATACCTATTTCTTTTTTGTAACTGAACAGTAAATAACTGTTAATATAATTGGTTTATTTTGAGAATTATAAAGTGCTAAAGATATAGGTAGAAAGGAGCAATGATTTAACTTTCTCAAGACTATAGCTAGAGGGTATGAGAAAGCAGTAAATTAGTAGCCTGGTGCATAGACTACAAAGAAACCACACTGAAGAGGCACACAGATGCAAACACTGACCCTGGCGTGGAGTCTTGCTTCAACCCAACCAGAAAAGAAAAGCGGTGTTGCTGGATTGCAACAGGTTTCAGAGTGTACCAGAGTGTAGCTCTCCTGCTAATATACTTTCTTCAAATACATAAATTTTGACTTTCCTAAAACCTTACAGAAGAGAAAATCAACCCTTTGGTTGAGTTGAGTAGTCACAAAACATAACCCAATCTTCCCATTCTTGATCAACTGAGTCATTTCACTTCACTTTGATGTCATGGTTCTGATGTGGGTGTCATCTATCTGTGAATAACCCACTTCTGTAAGTCAGACATTCTATGGAGGAGAGCAGTGAAGAACCATACATGGCTCAAATTCACCTCAAACTCCTGGCTCAAGTGCCTCGTCAGCTTCCCAAATAGCTGAGCACACCGCCACACTAGTTCCTTCATGGTTAATGAGAAGAATTAAATGTGTTCCATGTCACCTAAAACTTCTGATCAATTTCCTATAAAATAAAGCTTAGCAAAAACCTATATAGCATATACATCAGGATGCTAGATGTTAAAAACACTCACCCACTATCAAATAGTTTAATAGAGTTGGTAGGAAACTTATGCTTTGTGACTACAAGCCCTTGGCATAGTTTGTGCTCTTCAAAATATCCATGAGGAATTCTGGTGTTCTGTCAGAAGCGTAACCTTAGGACTTTCTTTGTACTTCATTTGTTTACTGTACTTAGTTTGGCCATGCATGTGTAAGCATAGCCTGTATAAAAGTGACCATGGGAAAAGCATGAAGCTTGGGTATGAAGACCTAACATCTGCCACAGGGAACTGGTACCTAAAGAGGTGATCTGCAGGGTCCACTGGAATTAATCTGGCACTAAGCAGAGGAAAGGTAAGGTGCAGCCAGTAAAAAATGCAGTCATTTTGTTTTTAAAACAAATGTGCCAGTTTGTCTCTATTTGGTGACATCTTGTAGTTTACACAGGTCTACTTGCTAGCCAAATCTAGATAGGCTGGAGCCAAGTTACTGGAAAAATTAACAGTAAACATGAAACTTCCCAGATATATTAAGAGTAGCTGAAGGCACTGGCTTCATGGGAGCTTTTACAGAAGAGGGTCCCTGTTGACATTGTGCGAGTGGGTTAGAGAGCCTGCACGCTTACTTGTTTACACTGGTGGTATTACTGTGCACTTGTAGGAGACCTCTTGACAGCTGGTCTCATCTTTACCCTCCCTTCTCCTCTGGCTCCAATTTCCTTTCTTATCCCATTATGTAGGATCTGTGCTCAGCAACCAAGGGATGATGACGGACGGTGACTAGTGGGCTGGTGTGAAATCATAGCTTAGGGACCATGATAGTCCCTGGCATTTGGTTGTGACCTCTGCTAAGGAAAACAGGCTGTATAACCACTCTGGGCCAGATACTTTCAACCTTTTGGGATATACAGGGGATTTCATCCTGCAGCCCTGCTGGTCCTGCAATGACCTGGTCGATATTTCTTCAGATGAGGGAGGCTTGTGAGCTGTTGGCAGAGACATCAGTAGAACATGGTGGTGCTGCTTCTGTAGGTTATGGCCTTGTTAACATAGACCAAATATCAACAAATGCTTGAGTTGCCTTTGCAGACACATGTGAACACAAAAGCAATCTTTCCACTTTAACCTTGAGGGCTTCATGCTGCTGTTATTATCATGGATCATGAAGAAAGTCTTTTCAAGTAAAGCCTCGGTGGTGTCTCTAGTCTACTCTCTCGGGCTATGCGCTGGGTAGGCACTCTGGGAGATTTGTCAGAGCACTTCCTCCATGGTGCCATGTACACTTGGGGACAGCTCACTAGGGCTGGGCTGCCAAGGCCCTGCTTTTCTCATAGGGGCCTCTTGCATCTCCTTGTGCAGTTTAGGAGGCTAAACTTTGGCAAAGAGAGCAATAATTCTGGTACTCTGCACAGAGTGGGCAGCAGGGCACTCGGCCCCTTCCCAAGCTCCAAGAACAAAGGTCACTGCCTTTGGCAGACTCCAGACTGAATCCCTGGACTGCTGGCTCTGGCCATTGCCACCTCCAATCTTGTCCTCTATTTATATCTATTTCCATTTTCCACTTATTATACTATGTTCTTAAGGAATATTTTCCCAACTAGAGTATGAATTCAAGAAAGAAGTGGCCAATATCTCATCCATTTATTTGTTTTGAGATTAACGCTTGCACAACGATATCAATTTCAACAAAACGTGCTGCATCTTTCATTTGCTTTGATCTTGTCAAACTCTACATCCCTCCTGTCTGTTGTAGTGGGAGCAAATCATAGAAAATACTCCACTGACGTATTAAAAGTAATTCCACCTCTCCTGGTTTAACTAAAGTTCATTTCACTTTGTCTTTAGGATGCACTGTTTTCTTCATAGTCTAAACCTCCCATGAAAATTTTTTCCTCTTTTCTCCTGGGGACTCTTATTTCATTTATTTCTTTTAAAATGGCATAGATGGCTGGATGGAAGACTAAACTACTTACTATAGTATAGGACAGAATTTTGGTATTGGATTGTACTCCCTCTTTGCCAGTTTCTTGCTGAAGAATGATTAGTCTGTTCAGTGCCTGGTTTACTTGGGTCAGTGTCCGAGGCCAAGGTAATCTCATCTAGTTATCTTGGCTTTTGACCAGGATCTCCTCTTGAAGTCTGTAGTCTCTTTGTTTAGTGTTTTGCAGGATGCTGTTTTCTATAATTTTACCCTCACAGTAATATATCTTATAAATATTTCAACCTTGTGTCACTCATGTTACTCCTGGGCCATAGGAACTCCAAGAATCTCCATGCCAGGTATTGTTCATGGAAGTAGGAGATACTTATTGCCAACTGCTGGCATTCAGTCTTGCACCTCCTGTTGCCTTCGGGGAGGCAAGGGAAGTGATTCTGGACATCTTATATTCTCCTTCTGAAATTATCTAGAGCCTCTGTCAGTGATTCTCATTGTTTCTTTTACCTGACTTTGAGTATGGGACATCTAGTCACTTCTAAGAGACTAAGGTTATGTTACCATCTCAGTGAAATCTCTTCCAAATATTTCTGTCATTTTACTGACTTGAATGAATTCCTTCTGTACTGAAGCTTTACTTTCTTGGTCCTAAAGTTTTTAGTGAAACTCTTCCGTCCAACTCAAGTCTTTCAAGTTTAGTACCCAATATGAGAATGAATCTTTTATGGTTTAGAGACAGTTTTTATTTCTGAAAATAGTTTGGCTTACAAAATGAATTTCTCATTGTGAACTAAGGGTGAATTTTTAATAGCCAAAAGCTGAGTATTAGCTTTATTGCTTTTTTGAGTTCCCATTTTAATGTGTAAATTCAAACAGTTGAATTCACAGGGGAAGATTGATCTGTTGATCATCAGTATTTATATATGGTTTGGGGCTTGCTCCTTGGTAAACTTCTTTTCTGTCCTTACTCCAATTGTGTCACAGTGATCCAATTCCCATTGTTACTCCTTCTTTACAGATAACATATATCTCTGTGTTTGTTTTTCTTCTTGTGTTCAGAGCTAGATGAGGTTTTTCAACTGTTTTGAAGAAAGTTGAAACCATTTGCCTAATTTCTGGTCAGAAAATATGGCTAGAAAGGTGTACACCACTTCGAGGCTGCCTATTTCCATACTCCACACTATGGAGGTTCATCAGAGGCCAGAGGTGGAATATTCACTGGAGGAGAGACTTTGATGACAAAGGGTACCGATGGCAAATATTTTAGAGACTGAGTTCCCAAACTGTAACCCTCAGCTTATACACTGGACTCTCGAGTTACACCTGACCTGACGTACAAACAACTTGGGGTAATTAAGTTTTGGATCATTCATCTGCTTTTTGTTGTCTGTAGTATGTACCCAAGTAAACATTCAGATCTCACCTCATACTGTTTATGTTTTACTCTGTAACACTGTCTTTCAGTTTGGCTTCATTGCAAGGCTTTTCCCTACAAAATACAAAATAATTGTCTATTTTCCCAATCCTGTCACAACATGGTCTGTAGCTGCTGACATTCAAAGAAGAAGTCAATCCATTATATATAAGAGTTGCCCTATGGAATTTAGTTCTGTTTGAGAATCCTGGTGGAGAATGGCTGCTCCAGATGACAGGAAAATTTCAAAAGAAAAAAGAATCTGTCTGATCTGGCAAAGATAGAGGCTAGCCACAAAATCATTTGCATAAGACAACTATGAGATTTCACAAAACTAGAGTCCATTTTGCAATTCTTGTTAATGGGAAGGAGACCTTCACTTAGTTTCTGTTGAGCTCTTGAGCCCTACTAAGAAATGATGGTTATGTGAGGACAGATAGTTAATCTAGAATTATGAAGGAAGCATAAACTAGAGAAAGATGATGGGTACAAATAAATTTCAGGTATAAATGTGTTCATGACCCTGAGGCTGTGTCAGACTGACTTATTCAATATTAGAAATATATTTTTAAGCTTTGCATGTTAATTCCTATTGTCAGTTCTCCATAAAAACTGAAGTAGAGGTTAGCTAATGGGGTTGCTTATATGTCATTGCATGATCCTTGGGGAGATATGTATGACCTGCTCTGTACTTGTACTGTGAAAGGGTGGAATCTGGTGGGCAGGGAGTAGAAAACTAAAGCAGTGAGTGATATCAGTTACTCTCAGGGATCATTTAGCTTTGCATCCCTTGCTTTTCCATTTCTATTACAAATCTCTAAAACGGCGAGCTCTGAATATAAAAATTATGACCCAAGCACAGCTAGCAGGTTGAATTATTTGCTGAAACACTTAAGACCAGGAGGTATTTAAGGGATATGTGGTGTCTACTTTCTTTCACACTGAAACAATAAAATGGTGTTGTGATTCAGATGGGAAAAATGCTGAATTAATCTGTTATTTTTCTCTCTTACCTCTGTGCTTATGGGTTATTCATTTTACATTTTAAGTAATTTTAGGCATTTTATATTGTGCTTTTTGGATAATCAACAACCAATCCTTATTCACTTTTTAATTACTTAGACTTACTTATACAAGAATATAGCATTTATTTTATCGTTACTTATAGTTACATAATTGTAACTTCTTGAATTGCTCTTTCAGATATTCTATAGAAACTATAGGCATAATCATCTAACTTACCATTTAATTATACAGTATCACTAATTATCACTATTTGTTTTTCTTATTTCTTCCTTGAGTGATAGATTTTTTGTGTGTATAAGTGTTAGGTCAATCTTACATGTCAGTTTGACTGCACCATGAGTGAGCAGAAATTAAACTAAACATTATTCTGGGTGGGTCTTCAAGGAAATTTCTGGCTGAGGCTAACATGTGATTAAGTAAGACAAATGGGGCAGACTGCCTTCTTAAAGTGGTGAACCACAGGCAGTCAAATGAAAACCTGAGTGGAAGAAAATGGCCAAACAAGAGGAAATTACTCTTCTCCGGCTGACGAGGAGCATCAGTCTCTTTGTGCTTCAGATTCTCTCCTAGTCCTTTTGGTATTGTTCTGACATAATACCACAGTATAAGTGATTTATAATGATTATAAATTTTTTGCTCATAGCTCTGCAATCTGAGAAATTCACTAGTAAGGGGCAGCATATGACAGGAACCTATATAGTGGGGAGCTTTTCCACGGCACGAAAGTGTAACACACATGACCTCTGACTATTCATTCCAATCTGAAACTTCATATGCTTGGCTTCTGTTGTCTACATTATGCCAGCATTCTAGTCTTCTGGTTTCAAACCAGGGTTGTCCATCAGACTGCTTACAAGATTTAAGGCTTTCTGTAGCTCATTTTTACAAACTTTTCCAAATTTCTCCTACAACATCCTTTCAAGGCCTTCTGAACTGTATGGTTAGGTACAGTCACAGCAGCAACCCTACTTGAGATACCAGTATTCTCTACATTTCCCATTGCTGAGACAAAGTACTTGAAACCTACAACCTAAAGAGAGGTTCAGTTTTACTTTGTGTTAGAGATTTTAGTTCATAATGGGTTAACTTCAAGGCAAGAGCATCATGGGGCAAAGATATGATGGAGCACAGCTGCCTACTTCTTGGCACACTGGACAGCAGTAGAGCACAGGTGAAGGATACTGACAAGATAGATAGCTGGCAAAGGTTGACTACTGACCCATGTCATCCCATTGGGCCACATCTCCTATTACTATCTTCAGCTGGCTATGAATATTAATGTATTAATTCATTGATATTTGTAGAGATCTTCTCATCCATTAACTTTACAAGAGTCTGTTAATCCAGTTAAATTGACAGTGGCACAGTCTCTGGCTGCACCAGCACATGACAGGAAGCATAATATAGTAGAAGGTAAAGATGAAGAACAAGTTGACTCTTGATATAAACCCAGTCTCAAAATAGTATTTATTTATGAGGTTGGAGGCCTCATGAGCCAAACACCTTTTAAAACTCTCCCTTCAATACGGTTGTGGTGGCAACTAAATATCAACACCAGTTTTCAAGGGGACAAACATTCCAGCTATAGTAGATTTAAACTGAAACATAAGCTCGTCATAGATCTTGAACCTCCTTATCTTTTTTCTGGAACTTACACTATTATCTTTCTGCTTCTTAGATCTTTGGACTCAGAGGGGAACTGTCCTGGATCTTCAGCTTATAACCTGCAAGTCCTAAGATGTAGACCTCATAGATTACCAGGTTTCGGGTATGTGTGTGTGGTTCCCTTTGGTATGTTTCTCTAGTGAATTCTGGATAATACAGTGGGTCATGTCTTTGATTGCTCATTTCATATTACCCAGAATACATAGTATATTATATTTACACTGGAAACTTAAAATATACTTTTAGAAATAGAGTTTTCTTTATTAAAATGATTAATGAAATTTAAACCCTGCTACTCTCAGATAAAAATTGACTAGACATTTGCCAAATGCTTCAGAGCATATACTAATGCACCTAACAGCTTTGACACTGTTGGAAATACAATGAGAAATGAAGTATTGATCTTGCCCGTGGGGCATCAAATGAACTGAATTGCTATATTTAATTTATGAACTATAGTAGCATAAAATATAGTGCTCTTTTCATAGTAAAAGATGTAGAAATGATGACTAAATTAATGTGCTATAGTCAAGGCCCACATATATCTACTAAAAGTGCATGATATTTTAATTAGTGAAAGTAAGGCTCTATTATCTAGGTATGTTGGTATATGTGTGTAATCTCAGTGCTCAGAGGGCTGAGGCAGGAGTATTACTGTGAGTTCCCAGCCAGCCGAGGCTGTCTAGTGGGTTTAAATCCAGATACAAAAAGGGAGGAGGGAAGTGCCTATCATGGTTGCCTATCAGATATGTAAACCAGGAAATGTAGACCATCTTTACTGACCGAAGTGAAGAGAAAATTGTTTCTAAAATTGTAGTGATGAATATTTTATCTGATTTCACCTGTGAGCTTTGATATGAATGTATGGGTGGACTTGTCAAAATACATGTTCCAGCAGTGTTTTTTTTTGCTAAACAGAGCAAAGCTATAGCTAATTCATGTTGAGTGCAGCTCGGCAACCTCACCCTCAGTGAGGTTAAGTCATTACTGCATTCATGGATTGAAGTTAAAAATTACAGTAAACCATACACCAGAGATCAGAGGACTGCATTTGTCAGGAGTCTGCATCATTGTGTTCATGCCTGGGCATGATAGTATACAAAAGACTATTTCAACATAAAGTTTTTTTTTTTTTTTTTTTGAGATATTGGGGGTTGAACTCACAGCATTGTGCTTGCAAGGTAGGCAATGGTGCCACTAACCTAAATACCTGGCTCAGCTATTTCAAAGTCTTACATTTATTGCAGTCAACACCAAGTCTTTTTATGTGACTGTAGTGAACATAATTTATTAAAATATGAAATATTTGTTTCTACCCGAGATACTATAGCTAAAAAATCTGAGAATGTGAAAGAAAATTCTACTCTCAAGTATCTGATGGTTTGGATTTGCCATTGATACAATTTTTGTGCACATTATTGGGAGTAATTTTCTCTGCTCCTTTTCTGGATTGTCCTTACACTACTGAAAAGTCAAACACGTGCTAATGTCTATTTGATAGTGAGCATGACTAAGTTAGGCCTCTGAGTGACATTTTTTCTATGTCAAAAATTTATGCTATTTCAGGCTAAAGAGTACAAGTCAATTTTAGTGACTAGGAGAGGAAATATTTTCAGTTCTCTCTCATTATGTAGTTTTCTTTCTACTTAAACCTGAGGAAAATAAAGCTTTTCCATCACCTCACCCTGGAGTGTATAAAAGTCTACCCTCTCCATGAGACATGGAGAACCTAGAAAATAGACAAGGTGACAGATACTTTGAAGATACACTGGAGAGGAATGAAGACAACTATTTTGGCACAATAATTATTAAAAGTGAATATTAAGTGGAACACTGAGTGAATCAGTGTGCAGATAGTAAGATTAATAACTCTGCAGCTCTGGGATTTTAGCTCAGTGGTTCTGGTGTCTGTCTTGGAAGCTCAAGGACTCAGGTTCAATCCCCAGTAATCACATACAACAATGCTGGGCATAGTGACTCATGTCCACCAGCAATCAGTACCACATACTTAGTGCCTGGTGTGGTGGTTCATGCCTGTAATCTCAGCACTCAGGAGGCAAAGACAGGAGGATTGCTGTGATCTGAGTTTGAGGGTGAGCTCAGGGCCAGCCTGAACTACAAAGTGAGACCCTGTCTCAAAAAAAAAAAAAAAAAAAAAAAAAAGATTAACAACTCTGCTAGAAGTAAAGGAGTTTGGCTACGGGTTTGTGAAAGAGGGAATGTGTCACTTTTCTCTTAAGTGGTACAAAAATTGAATAAAATAGACTCAGAAAAATATCACATTTAGGATCAAACCTCGAAAATTTCTACAACTGTTCTGTGCTTGCCTGGCAAGCACAAGATCTTGAGTTTGGACCCTAGAATTGGAAAAAAAAATTCAACAACTAATATTCCATGTCTGAGGATTTTCACTAAACTTTGCTGAGGAAAATATTGGAAGCTGATATTAGAATTTCTCTATATGCCATTATTTGTTTTCAGAGTTAGTAAATTATATAACATGATAGCTATAATTTTATTTTATAATGCAGAACAATTCTGCCTAAATCAATCCCATCACAAAGTTCTTGAATTTAAAAGTACTTCACATGTTGTGATAGGCAACTGGATGGAAGAAAATAACATTCTACATCTGGGCCCAGAGAAGAAAATTCTAGAATCCAATCCTTTATGTAGAATTCTATTTTGGTCAGCCTCATTTCCATTTAGGAATGTTAGACTTTTTCATCTTTCTTCGAGGTCATAGAAACCTTCACAAGAGAGGTTTTAGGGGAGAAAAACTGATTGTGATAAAAGACTACTGCTAGCATGTTTTTTTTCAAAACATTTATTATGCCTAATTACTTACTAAGTATGCTGGCAAAGAATCTAGACATTTACTATTCCCAAACAAGACCATGAATTCTAAAAAGATAATGTTTCTGTCCACTTGAGAGAAGCAAATCAAATAGTATGTATTTATCCTTCTCTTTTTATAGGGAACATTTGAGCTAGTATAAGGAATAAAAATAAATACTATTTCTAATTCTAAATTTCAAATAGTTTCTCTTAATTGCATAAAAACACAAAAACAGAATTGTCGCTGACTAAAATATTTCACATTAGCTAGAGGTGATGAAAGACAAATGAAAAAAATTAACGTGATTTACAGCAAAGAACATTCATAAAACAGACATCATTTGTGGCATTCCTTGAATGAGATGGATGATGGAGGAAAGAACAGATAGACAGACGGGAGAACCAAATGCACATCACAAATCAATCTGTTCCTGGGTCTGTCGATCATTCTCGAGCTTCACTGTAGCTTCTGTAGGCATTAATGCTCCTGTGTTTTTAACATTAATGTCATCATGTCTGTATAGCAACTCATAACTGATTTGTCAAAATTCAGTTACTGGTATTAAGTTTTCTCTCCTTTTAGTATCACATAATTATCTTTAATATTTGTCTTCCAAGGGAAAAGCAGAGGGAGAGAGAGACAGAGAAACAGAGAGAGACAGAGAGAGAGAGAAAGAGAGAGAGAGAGAGACAGAGAGACAGAGAGACAGAGACAGACAGAGACAGACAAAGAGATAGAGAGACAAGACAGAGACAGAGACTGAGACTGAGATTTGTCTTTTGGTTCCAAAATTTACACGGATAACTTCCTGTGACCGCTTTTTGTAGGAAGAGTTATTGCTTCTGTCTTCTAGGTATGTGTACCCAAATCTTCCTGAAATGTAATACGAATTGTGGCAGGGAGTCTATTGCTCACTAATACTTGAGATCCGAGCTTGAGGACACTTTCCAGGCTTCAGCGTGGGTGGGCATAGCCCTGTGAATGTTGTGGGCCAGAATGATGGGGCCATTTTTAGACTGAAACAGAGAAGATCTCCCATATGCAGTTCTCTTGTTTCTTTTGTCTGACTGGAGCGGACTCTAGGGGACAGCAGGAGAAAGAAACCTCTGGCAGGAGGGACCCTAGATCTCTGAATTGAGGAAAGGGACAAGAGCATCCCTCTTCTTTCGCGGACTTAGATCAGACTCTTGACGTGATGTGAGCAACAAGAAGCTCCCAGTATGTATGTCAGTGACATTTCCAGTTGGTTACTCATGGATCCATTCAACATGTATTATTAGAACCTCTCATTTTTAATCCCATACTCATTGATTTCCCAAGGAAATATCACTATCAATTTAAAACAAGGATGAATTTCTTACAGTAAAGCATAAAAGTTTTTAGTAAATGTTTAGATAATATTTTATGTAAGATAATCTCAAGACCAATCTGTAATAAGAGCAAC
>PVIR01034099.1:0-17407 GCA_004026965.1 Petromus typicus
AAGAGTTAAATCTGTATTGGGGACCATCTGAAAACATGGAAAGTCTACATTTGGGTCATAACTCAAGACTGTGGTCATAAGTTAAAACTAAAATTCTGATCATACTCCAAGTTGTTTGTATGTCAGGCTGGTCAAGGGTCCACTGTAAGTCATTCCTACCATACAGTTTTAGATATAGTTTTGTACCACTTGTGATAAATGTGACCTGTTAAACTGTAAAGTGACAAGGTGTAGTTATAACACTGGTTCCATTTTCTAGATATGATCGGTCTTTGTGTGACCCTGAAATTTACTTACTGAACTGTTGGATTAAGATGGAGTCCTACAGGTCCTGTAATACTGAGCCAGGGGCATAATTGAATTGAGACCCCAAGGATTCTTAGGTGGAAGCCTGATAGCAATTAATTGAGGGTATGAGTAGTAGATCTCAAATTAGTGCTAAAATTCAAACAGGGGATTTACCTCAGTGGTTCCAGTGGCTGCTTTGAAAGTGCAAGGGCCCAGGTTCGATTCCCAGGAAACACATATAACAATGCCCGGTGTGGAGACTGATGCCCATCAGCAATCGGAACCACAAACCACAGTGCTGGGTGTGGTGGCTTGCACCTGTAATCCCAGTAGTCAGGAAACAGAGGCAGGATTTCTAAATTCGAGACTGAGTTCAGGACTAGCCTGAACAAAGCAAGACCCTGTCTCAAAAAAAAAAAAAAAAAAAAGAACAACCCCAACTCAAACCAAAGAAAAGTAGGAAAAGTAATCCTAGAGGAGCTGTGTGAGTCAGCTTTCCTTGCTGTAACTAATGGCAGAGACAAATCCACTTATAAAAAGGAGGGGTTTGTTTGGGCTCATGGCTTCGGAGGTTTCAGTCCATGGCCTCATTGCAACATCTCCAGAGATACTGTCAAATATAAAGTTATATTTTATTTGATTCATCAGTAGAGACACAAATGGGAAGCTGAGGCCTTACTTTACATGAAGTTGAGAGACATCCCCAGGCAAGCTGGGAAGTGCTCCAAGTCCCTTGGTAGATGGGCCACCATTGCCCCTGCAGTTCTCTGGCTGGCTGCCGTGGCCCAGAATTCCATGTTCTTGGGAGACCATCCTTGGCTGGCCTTTGAAAAGTACCTCTTCTGTCTTCTTAAGATGCAAGGGGCCCCAATGGTCTCTGATCCTACAGGGAACCTATGGGACCCCACGACCCCAGAGTGGGGCTGCTGGGCTGGCTGGCACATGGTGGCCTGGCTGCCCCTTGGCCTTTCTTAAAGGTGCCAATTCTGTTTGGTGTCTATCAGCATCTGTGAAGTCGTGAGTCCATCCCTTCTGTCTCTTTTCTGAGCCAAACCTTGCCATCTGCTTGGTCTTTCTTGAAGCCACTTGTGTTTTACCAGTTGCAATAGTTAGTTCTGAACCAGGGCCCTTTGTGCTGGCACTGGCTGGGAAACGCACACACAGGCACACACACACACATGCACACAGCTGTGCTTGGGGGTGCGTGTGTGCCTGTGTGTATTTGAGTTCACATTCAAGGGTTGTCTTCACAGCCCCATTTCCTTCTGCTCCATCCACTTTGTAGGGGTTCTTAGGCACAGGCAGATAGTGCCGTGGTGTCAGTGGCCTTCATGGTCCTTGGTGCTCGGAAGTGGTAAAGACAGACCAGATGTGACACAAAGCTGTGTGACGTCCCTGCACTGCCCAGCGCTGCTTCCCACCACACTCCAGGACTTCCGTGAAGGGGCATCTTTCCCTCATGAAACCAGAGATCACTCTGACCTGCAGGGCTGGTCCCTACCTGCATCTTCCTACCGTCCACACCCACTCGTCTTTCCTGTACATGTTCAAGCACACCGTTTTTCCAGACTGCTTCTCATGGGTGTGGAACGGGTCCGGTTTGTCTGTCCTCTTGACGCTAGGTCCCCACCCTTATGCAGATACTGTCTCCTCCCTCCCCTTAGACAGCCTTCCATGAGTGACAGTGTACCCCACTTCTGCCCTCCCTGCCTCCTTCCTCATCCACCTTTCCCCACCATGACAGTGGCAACACTTTCTCTTCTCTCTGTTAGCCGACTTTCACCTTAGCCCAGGACAAACAGAATCACCTGCTATTTCTCTGGGCCTCTGTGGACACACACGCCCACTCTGTCTGTCTACATAGCTCCTGGCAAATGCCCTCTGGACATCTCTAATTGGTGGCCCCAGAAGTCCCTCAAGTTCAACAAGCAGAAGGCTTCTGTCCCCAAACCTGCTGCTCTTCTGTGTTCTGTCCTGGGAAAGGCAAAGCATTCAGCTGCCTGATCTGCTAGCAGGCAGCATCTTCCAAAGCTCGCTTTCTCTTGCCCCTGCTTGCCCGCTTCTGTCACCAGGTCACATCAGTTTTGCTTCCTTTACTTGTTTCCTGTCTACCTGATGCTTATCCTTCCCCGTCCTTCCTCTCTGACCTGTCAGTGCTCTGGAGACCAGGTTAGGTTCTGGCCTCAAAGAAGCAGAACCAAGTTGATGGAGAGGTGTACAATCACCGATGTCAAGGATTTGCGTAACATGACCACGGGGCTGGCAAGCCCAGGTTTGGAGGGCAGGCTTTGTGCACAGGCAGAAGTTGAGGGAGAGTCTCTGGACTGGGGAACTTGATTTTACTCTTGAGGAACTGAATTGATCGATAAGCCCATATTCTCCAGGGCGCTTTCCTTCACTGGAAGTCCACGGGCTGTAAATCTCCACTTCATTTGCAAAACACCTTCTCAGCAACATCTGGGTGACTGATTATGTCCCTGGGGACCACAGCTTGCCTGAGTTGATACTTCAAAATGACAGCTGTCCGGTGATGTCCCCATGGCACACATTTGCTAAAACTCATCCCAAGGTAACTGTATTGGGCTACAGATTCATCTGATTATATCTGGTTCCACGTGGTACCTGCTATGTCCTGGGTTTTGTGGACACAATAAAATGAGGTTTAGTCCCTGTGTTTATGACCTTCCGTGGGGACCACAGAGGCAGTGATTTTAGTTTGTACGCTACTGGGGATTTTTGTTAGAGACAGGCAGAGGGAAGCGAGAGCCCCGAGGAGACAGCCTGGCCCATGAGGCGGATGATCTGAGTTCAGAGTTTGGAGTGAGGTCCCGGGCCCGGGGAGGGGCTGGCCCGGCAGGTGACAGTCTTGCGGGTGAGGCTGGAGTGCTGCGAGTTAAGGAGACGGGAGAACGAGGCCGTGGTGTCTCCAGTAACCCGGCCAGTGCACACAGTTCCTACACAGGGATATGCGGCTGGACAGAGGAGCTCGTCACGGAGCCTCCTGACCACTCAGCCCTGTACTGTGAAGCACTACAGAGGAATTTCATCGGGGTGCTGTGACAAGACTGTTCTGAGTACGCTGCTGGGTGGCAGTGAGGAGAGTGGATGGGAGAGAACCCCGACATAGCCCTCCTGCCGTCCAGCTGAGAGTGACGGTGCTGGTAGAGCACCAGAGAAGCCCACTTGTGGGACTTCGGCTACTGCGCACTTGTCTCGAGTGCGCGAGTTAACAGGGTGGGCCTGTTAATGAGGGCGAACAGGAGGCTGGGGTGGTGTGAGGAGCTTAGTCCATATTATGTCAGGTTTGAGGGCCAGGAGGGTTATTGGGTAGGCAGTTGGCACGAGCTCTGTAATGTGTGATAAAGATCAGAGGAGAAGTGTAAGATTTGAAGTCTGACCCCGGTGTGACAGCAGCGCCCTGAGTGGGTGAGACGACCCGGGGGAGTCTCCAGGCTGGAAAGGAAGCAGATCCTGAGACAGACACAGGGGAGTGGTGAAGAGGACCCTAAGAAGGAGCCAGGTTGGGATGAGAAATCTGCGAATCCCAGAAGCAGAGGCCCATGACATGGGTGCAGTTGCATTCTGCAGAGGTCTGGAGAGAAGCCGGAAGCCATCTGGACTCCCAGATGGAGCTCCTCGGTGGCTGAGGGAGGGATGTCTCGGCAGACTCCAGGAGAACACAGCCGGGATGCAGCCATCGTGGCCCAGAGGGCTTGTGGTGGTGTAGGAAAGTCCCTTTGGACCGGTGGAGACACGCTGCTTTTTCCACCCTGGTCCCTACACTGATGCGCTGAGGTGTAGTAAGCGACGCTGCCTCCTCCTCCTCCTCACACATAGGAATCTTAGGGCTGGGCTCTGTCCTGATTCAGGTTTATCTTAGCCAAATTTTCCTAAAGTCAGATATATAATGGACATGCTCTTTAGAGAAAAATAAAATTTTTATATGTCTGAAATATTTAAACTCTTAAGTGGCCTAGAATTTATCCCGAAGAATCTTGTTGCCTAAAAGAGCAACACTTACCAAATAATGTTGTTTGTCGCATTGCTTTAGCATAATGAATCTGAGTCTAATACATAATGGAGTTTTGGTTTCATTTCCCACAGTTTTACTCTGTGAGCAAATTAAATCAGAGTTTTGCTTAATAAAAAGGTTGCTGGATTCACAACTGAATGAAATCTGCCTGTATGTAAGTTACTGAAATACTTAAAATAATCATTTTATTCATAGCTCTCCAGGTCTGTCTGGATAGCTGTTCATTTTACAGCTATCAGCCCAGTCTTAGGCTCAGAGTAGTATGCCTAGTACTTTGTTTTTATCAAGAGGTCAAAGATCTTTTTTATTTAATTATATAATATTAATTTAATTATATAGGTTTTTTTTGAGACAAGGTCTCACTTTGTAGTTCAGGCTGGCCCCGAACTCACTATGTAGTCCAGGTGAGCCTCGAACCAAACTCAGCAATCCTCCTGCCTCTGCCTCCCCAGTGCTGGGATTATAGGCATGAAACACCACACCTGGCACTGTGGTAACCTGGGATTGAACTCAGGACCTTGTGCTTGCCAGTCAAACACCAGAACCACTGAGCTAAATCCCTAGCCCTAATTATATAATTCTGAATCTAAATAAACACTGCCTACTTGTAATGTTTCAGTGTAGTCTCACCAATAACAAGGAGTACTTGGTAAAGCAATAGGAAAGTGTAGTAACTACAACAAATATACATCATCATACTCTTTGTGGAGATGACTCGCTGGAAATTTCAGTGGTGGTGCTTATTTTTAAATGTATGCTCTATTTAACGTGTCCCTATGTTCTCAGTCTCCAAAATAAATCTACCATGGGTAGCACCCCTCCTTTAATCCGCCATTGAAAACATGGTCTGTTACAAATCCCATGCAGTGAAGTGTATAGTCACTTCAACTTGCTCCTGGCATCTACAACTAAGGAGCTAATATTATAATAGGTGAGTATTTTAATCTTAATAAGCACCTAAGAATTCATTGAGTGAAAAGTTAAGGTTAGCAATTGACCTTGGCAAACTAATGCTTATAAATCATATCAATGTGAAATTGTGTTTTAGGTGAGAGACAAGAGTGGGTGTTGAGAGGGGGTAATAAACCATCAAACTGCAAATGGCAACATTTCGTCACACCACTGTTCTCCTTGGACATTATTCATGAGTGTACCTTTGATTTATTTTTCTCCCTGGGTCTGTAAATCTCTTTCTTGGAGGGCAAATTGCATGAGTAGTAAGTTCCTTGTGCCAGGAGATGGCTGGGTTCATCTCTTAGTCCTTAACTTTATTAAATACAGCAATAAAAAAGAACATTGATGCAAATCTTAGGGAACCTCCACTTGATAAGAATGTATTTTAGATTCAACTCTTTTATGTGAATTTTTTTTTTTTTTTTTACTAAATGATTTCTATGATTATTTGTTCTATCATGATGCACTGAGAACTGTAGGAACCAGCAGTGGAGAGATCAGATATGCACATTGGTCCATTCTTCTCCTGGGATAGGGTGACCCCTGCCAGCTATTGGACTATGGATCTGTGTTCCTTCTTTCCTACTATAAGGTTTTTATGCCTCTGGAACCGGTTGGCAGTCTAATCTTGATCTACTAACTACTTGACTTGTTTTGTTGGATTGGAGTCTTGGATTTAGTAATGACACGAATCACCTTATTTTTGACCTACAAATGTATCCATACTTATGATGGATACATACTTTGATATGTATGATCCATACTTATGGATCCATACTTATGATCCATACTTTGGATGCACTCAAGGCGAGTCTGGCAGGTTCTAGCCCTGGGTCACGGGTTAGAGTCAGTGGTGAGGACCCTGGGCCCTGCCAGACCTCAGGGAGGGTGTGGATCCCTTCCCTTACCCTCAAGAGGATGAACTTGACCCAAAGAGGTCAAATCCCCACGAAGTCACTATGCTTCTTAGAGCTGCTGCTCACCTGCCACCTTCAGACCAGTGCTCTTCCTGGCACAGCAGTGCAGACAACTCAGGCAAACATCCCACATCACTGTCGCCAGCAAACAAAAACACCAACGTAGAGCTCATTCCCAACAGTCCGTATTTTCCTACTCCCAAAGCCAGTGAGTTTGTCAGTCCTACTCATCTCCAGAGTAACACTCAGATATTCCACACTGAGCACTGACGTGCGCCGCAAGGGTGGGAGCACACAAACTGTCTACCTGTTAGTAGAAAATACTTCAAAATAGTCCATGGTCTCTGCACCACCTGTAGCCTAAGTCAGAGATCTAGAAACAAATCCTCTCAGGTCTAGTATTTACCATAATCAGCTCAGGAACCAGAGAAACTCCTGCGAGGGTTGGAGGTGACTGTTTCACAGATTCTGTGGCTGGATGCCAGAATGATACTGGGAACCTCAGAACGTGGACACCAGTGGGCCTGCTGGCAGGCTGGGGAGATTGGGTCATCTCATTACATCATTTTTAATTATTACCTCTTGACCTCATCCACTCACTTTCTCACCACATCATGTACTGATTTTAATTGGTCAGTAGTCGAGGGTAACAAGCTTACTCGAACTTTCCAACGTAGCACACAAAAAGCTGGGCTACTGCGAATTCCAAGGTTTGGCTGGCAGAGTCTGGCAAGCATTCCAAAGCAGGCAGAGAGGAGGGGGTGCCACTTGTTCAACAGAATAACTTCATTTTGAGGCCTGAGTGCCAGCCTAATTTGTTAAAATTACTACACTCAGTTTTCAGTTATCCATTTGAAGGATTATTAATGTTGTGGATTTTCAGTGATCACCAAGTGTCAGCCAGTCAAACCAGGGGAGAGGATCAGATGTTAAATCTGCAATTGTGTGTAAAGCAGGTTTCAGAGAATTACTGGTAACTTGGTTAATTTAGGGAAGGCCTGTGGAAATTATTGAAGTGACTCAGTTATAATTTTTTTAAAGCTGTTATTGTGTGAGTTACCTGCTTCTTCTGGGCCTTAGATTTTCCCTCGTAAATAAGAGAGACCACGATGAAATGTAACGTTTCTTTTGACACTAATATCCTGTAAGCATAAGACTCAGCTCTAATCTACCTTAACACACCCACAGTAACTGTTCATGAGATGGCCTAGTCATTGGGAACACTCAGTTTAGTTTAATAAATCCTTTACAGTTGACAAAAGCACTCACCCAAGCCTATTCTGACTTCTGTTTATAGTCACACTTTCTAAGTTTATAGTACTTAAAGAGCTTATAACTAGAATCCATGAAAGATCTTTTTGTAGGACTGAGACTAGAACTCATGGCCTCGCCCATGCCAAGCTAATGTTCTTCTGCTGAACTCTTTCCCCAATCCACAAAAGTTTTTGATTTCAACCTTTACTTTTGCTAACTGTTGAATTCATTCTGTCACACCGGTCTCATCTCCCTTTGTCTGAGGAACTGTTTGTTTACTGATTGGAGCAGGTGCTGGAGAGTCGGATAACACCAAGGGAAAACTCATTCCGTGTTCATGAAATGTGAAATACTGAGTTGATGGAGTTCCTTGTGTGCTACCTGTTGTTTAGACCTAGAGGTCCCTGTGTAAAAGGCCTTCCCCTCAGAGTAGTGTTATAGGGACATGCTGGAACCTTTAGTGGACAGGGCCTAGTAGGAGGTCTTCAGGTCATTGGGAATCTGCCCTGCTAGAGGATTGTGGGATCTTGGACCCTTCATCCTCTCTTTTGCTTCTGATTTGTGAAGAGAACAGTTTGTTCTTTCTGTGCTTCTTGTCACCCAGCAAATCTACCAGTGGCACAAAGCAACGGGTCCACCCAGTGTTGTATTGAAACCTCTAAAACGTAGAGCCAAACTAAACCTTCTCTCTGTATAAGTTAACTATCTCAGGTTTGTTCTGAGAGTGGTGGAAAACTAATGTGCTGTGAGTCATGCATTTTGAGTTTTTCTGTGGTTTTCATATATCAGTATGTCTTCTATGTTAGAGATGAATGTTTTACAAGAAAGGAAAGTGTGAGCATGTGTGTGTGAGAAAATGTGATTGTGTTTTATATAAAAGCCCCCACCCTTAACTTGGTGACCCATGCATATAATCTCAGCACTCTAAGAGGCTAAGGCTGGAGGGTCACACGTTTGATTGAGTAACTCAGCAAAACTCTGTCTTGAAAAATAAAAGGCTAGGGGCCAGGGATTTAGCGCAGTAGCTCTGTGCCTGCCTGGCAAGCACAAGGTTCTGAGTTCAATCCCTCATATCAAAAATAAAATTAAAAGGCTGGGATGGTAACTAAGTATGAGAGCCTTGGCTTCAATGCCTGTACTTCCATTAATCAGTCACTGCGCCCCCCCCCCACACACAGTTTGTTCCTCTCTCCTGCACATACCAACTGCAGACATATCAGGCTTATCATGATCTTTTTTCTCTGATGCCCAAACTATAAAATGGGACAAGTCTATCTTTCCCCCTTTACATTAAGTGATGAAGACAACAGATTATTGGCAATTGAGCAATTTTAAGGAGAAAACTTTTAAATACACTTAAATTGTCTTGTGAAGTCAAATAATTTCAGAAAACTTTGTAGATAAGTCTATCAACTATTGCACTGAACCTAAATTCCTTATATATTGACTTTTGTCTCCTTAGCTTAAATGTCCCACAAAACCTCTACCACTCAACACCTCTACCACCTCAACAGGCTCCTCCCTTGCCCGTAAAGTCTGAGTACCCAGTTGTAGACCATGCTGGGTGGCAAAATCTCTTTAGTTTGTCTCTGTTCAGCTCTAGGGCTATGACAACAAACTTGTGGCACAGCCACATGCCACAGCCCTCTCTGTGATGATGTCACAAGTAGTATAATTTCATTCTTTTCTTTCTGTAACCTCAGTGTTCGGGTTTAATCGCAGTGTTGGCACTTTGTGATAAATGGTGAGTTTTGGTTTGCTCTTTGAGCATTTGTTGTTAGAAAGTTCCTCATTTCTCCTCTAGGGGTTCAGTGTAGCAAGCCCTTACTAAAAGATATTTTCTTTTTCTGTAGGATGTGAGTTTATAGATTTACTTTTAATTATTTTGGAAATTTCTTTTTATTATTTTATTTCCACATTGAGGGAAAGAGTGGAATTATTTATCCAAGTGACTTTGTTTTATAACTCAAATGATAAAATGGACTCAAACTGCATTACTTAAACAAGTCATACTCCGCTCCTGTTGTGTACTGCCAGGCACATTTTTGTTTTTTAGCTGAGCGAGTTGGGGTGAGGTATCCCGGGGAGGTAATGACATGTCCTTGACCTTGGCTGTGGTTGGATGACCTTATTTGCCCCAGTTCCGTGGGGAAAGTGGAGCGCTTGCCTCAGACTGGAGCGAGCTGTCTGTAAGCTTTTCAGAATCGAGACTGTTCTCATCTGGCCACTGAATTTGGAAGAAGAAATGTGTCACAGCTCTGGAATGTAGTAATCAAGGCAAAGATGATGGAGCAACAATATTTCTAAATGATCTCTCCTGTGCACATGAATAGTGTCCCTTCATGTCAGTTGCTCAGCATCAGATTTTTAATAGAGCATTTATGAACTCAAACTGTATCCTCTTAAAAACTTTCTTGCACAATTTCCAAACTGCTGTGTTGATTGTTTTCTTGAAGACCAGTCCTCTTATTTTTGGCACTGGCTGATGCCACTGAACTTCACCCCAGCTCCCCATTGCTGACGCACTGAGAAACTCGATAGAGATGTACCTGTGGGTGTGACGCTCGGGCCTGAATGCGTCCTTGAGAGCAAAGCAGGTGAACAGGAAGCCCTTGCCTTTGGGTCAGCACAAGCTCTGCAGTCCTGAGGGATTGTAGGCCAAGGCCCGGGACAATCGCCTGGTGCCAAGTCATGCCTGCCCCACAGCTGGGGCACCCCATGAGCTCAGGAGGCTGCATGCCATAGCTCAGGGACTGAAGAGGTCTGTCAGGAAGGCAGTAGTGTCAGAGGGTATTTATCCTCCCAGTTTGGGAAATGTGCGCCAAACGGGGGTGGGTGGGAGGCTCCCGTGGCCTGCAGAATGCAGTGTGGACAGTCCGCCCGCCGAATCTCCGTGGGGCCACTGAGAACTTGGATGCAAAGTGCTTCTCATGATTTCGTGGGCTCCTGAGCCACAGCAGACGTAGCAGATGTTCTTGTTGACAGACGCTGCAGCCTGCCTGACTGACATTAACGTGCAGACGGTTCTGCACTCCAATGGATGAAGGTCAGTTTGATCCAGGTCAGACAAACAGACATCTGCCCACAAGCCTGTGAAAGACCCTTCCTGTCACAGAGACGCGGAGCACCCTTAATCAGGCAGAGATCCGGAGGGCGCATTCCAAATTGACTTCCCAAACACGAGGTCTAGCCAACAGGCAATTTCGAAGGCATTTGGTGGAATCCTTGAGAGACCTGCAGCTTGGATGTGAACCTGATGTGAGCCAGTTAATTGGCTCCCTTATTTCAGTTCCTGTCTTTGTATCGTTTATTAAAGGAAAAGATCTATTGTTTACAGGATTTCTGACTTGAAAGTATGATCGGTCCTATTACTGAGCTGAATGGAAAAAGTATTGTCTTAAGAGTTTTCATTCAGTCGCTGCTCAGTAAGCACCTCAGTTGTCTGTATGGTTACGTAGTGGTCACTTAAGCAGAGGGCCCCTGTCCTCCTTCAGTCTGTCATGCCAGACGATGGAGCATCACTCAGACTAAGGAGATCCTGATGGCCATTTGCTCTTGGACTCTTGTTTAGAGGTTGGATGGTCACAAATGAGGGGTTTTGACCAGGCAGTCAGAATTAGTGAGCAGGCACAGTGTTCACATGACGCTAGCCCAGGGGATGGTGGCGTGAGAACGCTGTTTGGTCAGCTGCGTTGACCTGTCAGGGAGAGGGAAGCGTGGGACAGTCATTTGGCCAGCAGGGAAGGATGCTGCCACCACTACCACCAGCAAGTGCTCCTCTGAGTCAGTTTCTAAAAAGACAGGGAGATGGCAGTGTCCTTGGGTGAAGTGAGACTTTGCCTTGTCACCTGGTGACAAAGAGTTGACATGCTTTCTTCAACACAGAGAAATTTTTAGGCAATGTCTTTGGGCCAGATGGTCAGACAAACAGGCCTGGGGACTGTCTGGCATGCTGGCTCAGTTTACTGCTGCAGTAAACCGCTTATCCTTCACACTGTCTCACTGAGCGCCTGTTCCCTACTGCACACTGCTTACGGGCTAGATGAGAGACTAAGACTTGACACAGACACATGCACATTTTACTCAGAGGGAGGAGATGCACTAAACAGGTAAACTGAATAGGAGGTGGATCCATCAAGCTGTGATGGGTGCAGCAAGGAAGTACATGCAGGGCTGGAGAGGACAGTAGCAGGCCTTGGTGAGGCTGGCCTGTGTAGGTCCCTCCTCTTACATGATAGAAGGAATTAGTGTCAGGAGTCAAAACGAACAGCATAGGAGGAGAGAGAGCAGCATTTACAGCCAGCCAGTGTGAGGTAGAGCGAGCAGGGCTACAGGCTGTAGCTGGGTCGGTCAGTGGTCACTGGAGGATAGATGGGAAAGGCTAGGGAGACAGGTGACAGCCAGGTTATCAAAGACATTGTTTTTGAGACCAACCTGGCTGTGTAGTAGGTTGAAGAGCAGCCTGAGCTACATAGTAAGACTCTGCTCCATGCCCCCAAAAGACTTCGTCTGTCTTGACAAAGAGTTTGGATTTGGTCTCGTGAGGACCCGTCGGAAGGTTGGAACACAGTTGTGATGCCATCTTGGATATCTCCCTCACTGTCGCTATCAGTGACACTCAGAGCTCCAATCTAATGCCAACCTCTACAGCCCCTTACACTGTCTATTTCTCTGGACTTCATTCATGCCATTATCCCTACCTACCCTGCCCTTCGGAGAATATGCATGGACACGTTCTGTCCCTTCCCATGACTTCTAGTCGAAACATACAGAGTTGGTGGTTGGCTGTTTTCGTTGGACCAGGGAGGAAGGCATCTGATGGCTGTGGGCTGGGGCTTCACTCTGTGGGTAGAACTGCTCACCTAGCATAGAGAAGGTTCTGAGTTCGATCCCCAGAACCACAAAATAAGTAAGTAGAAAATATAGACTACTATTTTATTTAAACTGTGTCAGTTTCTGGACTAGAGCCTCTGAAAATACTGCGCATCTCATTCTGCAACAGTGTATCTATGTATATTTACACAAAAATATAACTCTACCCTTTTCCTACCAACTGGTTCTCGTCAACTTATTCCCAGGTCATTTCAGAGTGTTTATGTCTCTCATGAAAAGTTAATGAATTCTAAGCCCTGGTATTGTTCAAAGGTTAATCACATTTACACAATACTGTTGTTGATCTGATGCAGATTTTCTGTCTCAAATTTTGTTCCTGTCTAGAGAGTCTGGGATATCTAGTAGACCCACAGTAGCAAGAACCCCAGGGAGGTTCTCTGCCCTGTGAAAGAGCTTTGTTGGTCTCTCATCTGTCATCCTTTCTGTAGAGTGAAAAATAATCACCACACTCTCTGCCAGCCCTGTACAATGTAGAGTTCATAAACGCTATCTCTTGGCATCCAAGGCTACACACTGACATACAGGTATGCGAGGTGATCCTATCTCCAACACACAGGATTGTGATCTGGGTTGCAGTTATTTAGGAAAGTGGAATGAAACTTGTAGTCTGATTTTTTTTCAAAACTCTGAGTTGCTACTATTTCTTGTGGTTTTCTTCTTGGGTTCATTTGAAGAATCAGATCTGTCTATCTTATTTTAATGGCTTAGGGTCAGTGGAATTTTAATTGTGTAGATCCATCAGGTACTCGGGATGGAAGCAAGATCTAGCCCCATTAGGTTTCTTCAGAGGTCTCGAGTAGCGGGAGTGAATGGGAATACATGAGCACCTGTCTCATGACCAGGAAAACAAACTGTCAGTGTTTGGTACAAGAGCTTTGTAGTTTTCGGAGCTCTCGTAGGACCGTGTAAGACAAAACCCCACAAAGAGCATGTTGAGTCAGAAGAGATCATAACATATTGTAGCACAGAAGTCAGAAGGCTGTTAAAACCTTAAAGATGCCCAGTATGGACAGGGTCTCCCTCGGAGCTTCCCACAGTGGGTGAAAAAAGTGTAGAAGGCACCGTCAAGCGTGTTTATCTCCTCTCAGAAGGAAGCATAATGCCAGTGGCAGTCGGTCCCTTCTTCTAGTATGCAGTGTCCACTTGGGAAGAGTGGTATTTCACACAGGAGCACTCCTGTCCAAATGGTGGCCGAGAAGATTAACACTCAACGTGACTGCAAAACTTGCTCAATGCAACAGGTTACTGCTCGGTGCCAGCCTCCCGGGGGACAGGTGGGGTGTGCCACTCTTGGGATTCTGTAGCAAGGATTCCCTTGACCCTCACACATGGGACCTAGGTCCTCAAGTGGTGGTGACAGTTAGAAGTTATCCAACCTGACTCAGGGAAACTGATTTCTTTCTTTGGTGATCATTTCTTAGAATGAATGAGTAACCTGCAAATCTACCACCCATATATAGACATCTTTGTAACCCTTTATATTCCCATCCTAAAGATTTATGTAACTCTTCTCATGTGTAAATTGTGATTTCTTTCCTGCTGGTACAAGTTAAAACAAAATATACGTATGAGGAAGTTGTACTTAGTCAGCTTGCATTTCCAGCAAATATGAGTATCTGACTATTTCCTGACAGATGGGGGTCTTCTGAAATGTACCTGAAAGCTATGCGCATTTCATTTACAGAAACTACGAAGAATTTCTTGGAAAACGACTGCCAACTATGTGTGGTGTGAGGTCCCCAGGCCTGAAAATCGTGAAGGGTCAGTTTTAAACTCCACATTTGTTGGTAGGAGGTACAAGTTCTTCCTGTGAGCAGGCGCTGAACTTGTCAGACCTTATTTTCCTTGAAAGTACAAGCCAAGCAAAGTTTTGACCAGTCTGGTCCAGAAGCCCCCACTACCCACTGGGACTTCTCTGCCTTCTGTGCAACCATTAGGAAAATTTAGGGCTGGCTTTTAAAGTAGTGGGCATTGGTAAGGGCTCCATCTCCCTCAGTTGGGGGCCTAGTACAGGAATAGGCCTTTTATGATGTCTCCACTGATGAAAATACAGAGGCTGGGGTTAAACATTCATCCTGTTAGAACTTTTGGCTTGAGCTGGAGCGGAACTTCCTGGTAGCCTCCACAACTATAATAACGCCACTATGAGCAACAACCAGCTAAATTTCCTCAGCCTTCCTTGCTTCCCAGCCAGGAAAAAGCGTTGTTCAAGGGTTAATGGTGTCGAAATCTTCCTTATGTTAGGGTGATTAGAGATGTGCAAAATGTGCCTCCTGGCTCAGTCCAGTTTGTGAAAGATTAGCTGTCCTAAACAGAAATGGAAGGACAGCCCAGAAGAATTGGATCAAGAATGCGTAGCACGGGCAACAGGATTTCCCCCCCTGTGTGTGGCTGTGTAGAGACAGAAAAGGATGAAATGTGGTTTAAAAATTAAATGCAGACTAAATGCTGCAACTTCTCCTCCTCCTGAGGAATGCCGGACTGAGTCCAGGGGCCACTCCCGACCACGGACCACATTGCCCCACCGCCATTCAGCAGAAATCTTCAGGCTGGCCTGGTTATGACTGCAAACGCTATTTGTGGTGTGTGTGGGTGTGGGTGTGTGCGTGTGTGCACGCGTGCATGTGTGTGTCTCGGTTGATAGCCCAGTGGGTGATCAGGGCATGACTATGTTTGAATTCATTCTGTTTAGCATGAGAAAAAGAATCTCACTGTATACAAAGCAGCCTCATTGGTTTCAATGCTTAGAAATCTCCTTGGGAATAAAATATCTCCAAAGGTAGTAGAACTAAGGTACACTGGATTTGACAACTACCGTGTATTGCTTCTTAACCTCTGGAACTGAAAGACCACTTACTCTGCTGAACAAATAAATGTCTGACTGCCTGCTGTATGCAAAACTAGATATCAGACTAAAGTTTCCAAACTATTTTAAAGAATAGATACATCCTCTGTACATCCCTAACCTTGGATCTTACTTTTTTTGGGTAACTGTAGTGGTGAGGAACATTTTAAGAATGTTATATTTAAATATATTTACTTGGTTTGCTGAAGAATAAGAGTTGAACATTTTTTCTGGAAAAGTGTTAAGTTGCTCATAATATCCATAAATAACAAGATGGTGCCACTCAAGTTATGTGACCCTCAAAGTTTAAGAAAACAGCTGTAGAGAATCATGGGATTCTTAAAGCTCTAAAGGGTATTAGTGAGCATCAGTACCCTAGAGACACCACGTTTTGCCCAAGTGACCATCCCACGGGCCACTGAGATAGCTGGTGGGATAGCCATGTCTAGGAGCACGGGCATGCAGAGAACTCTGCTGTGAGCCTGAGCTGCTTCCGGCGCTGTGCTGAATGGAAGCACTAACGCAGGAAGACAGTGGCAAGTCCGTCTCCTCGAGTACCTCACAGCATTTACCCAGCTCTGACCTCCCTTCTCCCACGTTACACACCAGAAGCAGGTGAAGTTTGAAAACTAACCGGACAATCGGAATCCCTGATTGTCTTCTGAGGGATTCTTTAGAGTGCATTCATTCCACCTTAGTGCTATGAACCATTAAAACACACTTGCCCTTGAGAGGAGGGAAATCTTGCAGGGCACGAGAGACCCGGGACTCTGACTTGCATCTCTACGAGATCGGCCAACCTTGACCGTTGGTGAGAGTGTCTGAAAGAAGCAGCCTTGACTTTTAGGCCCCCCTGGGGGGAAGTGGCAGGACGGCCTTGCGCTGCTAGGGCTGCCGTTCTAACCCTGCCCCAGCCGTACTTACGAACCTTGGCTCTGAAACCCTCTTTGAGCTATTTTTCTATGCTATTCTTATTTAATATAAGAAAATGATTTCACTTGAGAACTGGAAAGGCTGAAAGACCTCATAAATCTCACCCAGGACATCTCATACTAAGCCTCAATGATTCCATTAGGTGAACAACAGAGTCTTACTAAATTGTATCAAAAGTCAGTCAGTGAACATGGCTGTCAGGGCCTCATTTTTTGGTTACTGGAGCCATAATACTTGCAAGAACAGATCTGCCCTTCACACTAGCTCTCCTGGTTCCAGAAATCCAGGATACCTCCCCCAGATGCATGCTTCCCCAGCTTCTCTCCGGGGCATAAAGTTGGGGTCCTGAGGGTCAGGTATAATAGACAAAGAAGTATGGAAGCCCATGGGACCAAAATTTGTAGCATCAGATCATAAAGCAGGATATGCTTGCTTGTAGGATAAAATGGCAAAAAGGAAAAAAAAATGGGTGAGAAAGAATATTTGAGAAGGGGCCTGACTTGCAGGGATAAACTTCTGGCATGGTAAGAAGCTGCTATGTCCGCCTTCCCACCAGTTGGCATGGTAATCAGCCCCCCTGTCATGTTGGGGCAAATGCATGTTCTGCAGAGAAAGGCATTTGCAGGTGGGAACTTCAGACCCACTGTCTCACTGAAATGACTTGACTCAGGAGTAGCTATGGCCTGCTCTGCCTTCCGAGCTGGGGTCTAAGTTGAGGCTGTGCTCTTCTCTGCTCCTTCCTTTCACTGTAAAAGGAGTTCTACACATGTAACACAGGGTGTAATTTGACCTAATTGATTCCAGCCCTCTCCATTGTCTCTGGACATCCTTCTCCCCTTTTTATTAAATTCACATGGGTCCTTGGTTCCTCATAAAGTTTCCCAGTTAAAACTCTTACAGAGTTGAGAACGCTTTCTCTAGATCACTTTTGTAATGAAAGCGCCTAATTTCTTTTTGATGGTTAAGTGCCTAATGATTGTGTTTGTGGGTTTTTTAAAGAACTGAGATTCTTAAGGAAATGAACAATGTGATGTAAAAGTAACTGCGGGCCGGGGAGTTAGCTGAGTGGTTCCGGCGCCTGTCTTGCAAGTGCAAGGACCCGGGTTCGATTCCCCGATAACCACATAACAATACTGGGTGTGGAGACCCACACCCAGCAGCAACCAGTACCACATACCACAGTGCCAGGCGTGGTGGCTCACGCCTGTAATCCCAGCACTCGGGAGGCAGAGGCAGGAGGATTGTGATGTGAGTTTGAGGCTGAGCTCAGGGCCAGCCTGAACCACAAAG
>PVIR01034100.1:0-17417 GCA_004026965.1 Petromus typicus
GAGAAATGCTTACTACATAGTGCTATCACACCATTGTAGAATCAGTGAAATGGTGGGTGGGAATATTATTTAACAATAATAGAATAGGAACAAAGCATCAGATGATTCATAAACCCCAGTTTTCAAGTTTAGTCTTCTAGTTGCTTCTTCTCCTTTAGTTGAATGCTATTTCATCTTGTATATATGGTCAATGTGTACAACTAATTTCAAGAAAGATAAAAAGTTTCAGGCATTATTTGTTCATGTTAGCCAAGAGTAGTTAACAGTTGAATTGGTATTTAAACTGCTATCCTGTTGAGATGCCAGGATATGTGAACTGATCTTTGAAAGCACATTAGTTTCTCTTTTGAGAAAGCACAGGTAATGTGATTCTCTCCCTGTCTCTCAGTTGCTGAGCTGGTAAGGCCTGGCTTATTGGTGCCACCATGAGTCACACCACAAGGACTGGAGAATGTGAGCACCCACACCTGTGCAAGACAGTCTGCTTTCTTTAGTATTTAGTGTTTGAGTACCAGATTATTTTATAATTTGGAGAACAATTACTTCTTCTCTATTGATTTGAGATATTACTAGACAGAGGTTTCCATGAGGCTGTCTTTCTAGCTTAGTGTCCTGAGAAAAGACTCGGAAAAGAAACACAGAAAAGGAAGCAATACACACATTTTTTTGAAGGTGGAGAAGAGATATGCTAGTAGGTCAAGACTGAGCTATGAAACAGACTTGCAGGCTCTTGAGGATGAAGGAAAGTGATTTTTGTATCCAAAATTCCCATGGAAATTTTGCAAGGAAGGCCATGGAACAGTTGGTGTCACATTAGAAGGGAAAAAATCAGAATCAAGCCATGTCACATTCTGGTACAAACTCTTAATGTTGAATGTGATTATCATGTGTATTCATATTGTACCAATAGAGATAAAATTTAAAAATAAATAAATACACTGCCCTATGGAAAGACTTGCTTGGCTTTCCACCATGTGTAAATAAAAGGTCAGGAACTGTCAGAGAACAGTGTTTTTTGATTCATTATGCCCACATGCAAATGAAGGACTGACAATAGCATCTTCTGATTAGTCCAGAGTTCTCAGTTATAAGCCTGAGAACCTTTTGGGTTATGTGTTCTGCTTATGCCCTCTCTTTTTAGGAAGCATCTTGGTCAAATTGTTAGCCATAGGCTTTTATGATCTTTGACATGTTTTATTCAATTAGTTGTCCTGTTTGCTACAGCCCCAATCTCTTGCCTTACCAGGGCAATTGAATGTAATAACTTATACTTTTATTTATTTATTTATGTATTTTTTTTTTTTTGAGACAGGGTCTCTCTTTGTAGTTCAGGCTGGAACTGAGCTCACTATGTAGCCCAGTTGAGCCTCAAATTCTTCTGCCTCTGCCTCCCAAGTGCTGGGATTACAGGCATGAGCCACCATGCCCAGCATTGTGGTATGTGGTACTGATTGCTGGTGGGTGTGAGTCACCATACTCAGCATTGTTGTATGCAGTTACCAGGGATCAAACTCAGGACCTTGCACTTGCAAAGCAGCCACTAGAACCACTGAGCTAAATCCCAGCCCTTAACTTAATTTTTGAAAGCATATCTATTTGACTGTTTGCTCCAAAGTAAACAAACTCTGTGATTTAAAAATTACTAGTTATTATTCAAGTTCAATTTACAAGTAGCTTGAATATTAAGAACTGGTTTTAAAAATTAAACTCACAAAGTACTTCAGGAATTGTAAATTATTCTTTTATTTTATTTTATTTTATTTTGACTACCAAGGCCCTTCAGTTTAGAAAAGAATCAAAAATCTTTCCAGTTATTTAACTCTAAATGCCTTAACCCAGTTTCAGAACTTAGAAAAATATAGAGAAATAAAAAAATCTAAGAATACTCTTTTGGGGGGAAATCTATCATGCATTCTCTAAGAACAGATATAAACTCAGTTCCCAATAATTACTGATAGGAGTGAGGAAAGCTGGTAATCCAAACAGAGGGGCAGAAAAACTTTCTGAGGAATCAGATGCCTAGATTCCATGTAGACCTCCAAATCCCTTCCCAACGTTTTTTGAGGTGGTCAAGTCTATCTTCTGCATTATTTTTTAAAATATTGTTAACACGTGTGTTTTTATTTTTCTCAGCTGTATAGTGCCCTCACTGAGTGAACAGTGAGGACACAGAGTGAGGCCTGGGTTTTCTCTTCCTTTTCCTCCTCTAGCCCCACATTAAGCACAGACTGAGCCCGTGCTGACTCCGAGCCTTCAGCAGGAGGCCTCAGTTCGGCGGTCATTCTTTGTGCCTTCCAACAGCTGCCAGCCATATTCTTACTTGGATAAGTGGACGACTTAGAAATTGCAAGTTTTAGCACAATGACTTTTTAGTTCTCATTAAGAAAGTCCTAAACCAAGGACGTAATTCACCAAATCAGTACGTGTGAAGCCTGTAGGAATAGTTTGATTTTTTATAACATTTTTATCTTTTTCAAAATTGTTATCACTTGAGTGAGGTAGGAGTTGCATGATATTATTGTAATTACCAGCTGCTCAAAAATGACTACTAACTTACTGTGAATAGTACAGAATACTAAATCCAATTTGTGGTAAGTTTCGGTATTCCTATTTAAAGGATGATAAGCTTATATTACAAGTTTTACTTAATGACCTCAAACTAAAAGTGATTATTTCCAGACAGATCAAATTGAGGCCTTGGGAAAGATGAGAGAAAAACCAAATCTTTATGTAAATACATTTGCACTATTAGATTCAATATTTTTAAAAAATTATCTTTATTGGTACATTACGAATACGCATGATAATTGCATTCAACATTAAGAGTTTGTACCAGAATATGACATGACTTGATTCTCATTTTTCCCTTTTCCCCCCACCCTACACCCCCCACCCCCTATATACACAATCTTTGTTTTCTTTTTTCTTTATTATTACCACATTTGTTTTCCCCTCATTATTTACCCGTACACTCTTTCCTTTTAAATATTTTCTACTTCACAATATCAACTATAATACTACAATTCATTTACAACTTCATATTCTCATGCCAGAGAAAAGATATGATATTTACACATCTGTGACCTGTTTATTTAGCTTATGAGGAATTCTATTTTATTAATTAGTTTTAAATTCCATTACAGGCACCACCTGTAGAATACTTAGTCTCCTAACAAAGTAGAAATGATTAAATCATTTGTGTAATTGTTTCAGACATGTCAGAACTGGGAAAAGAGACAAAACCAAGTATTCTGATGTTTTTCTATCTATAAATTTCTTTATCACATTTAGTATAGGTTACAATTATATTTTTATTTATAGTGTCTATGCGAAGGCTTTATATTTTATTTCTCGATAGCTATCTAATATTTATTTAAACCATTGTTGACCATACATTTTTCTAAAAATAATTTTCCCTAGTGACTAGTGAAACTCAAGTGATGATTATAAAAAAAGAGATTTTACAAGTTTTTCCAGAACCAGGGTCATGGTGACATTTCCATAAATCACACATAATCTCAACACAGGCCATCTTACAGAGATGCCTCACTCTAGTAAGCATAATATACAGAGGTTAAAATAGTTCTGCTGTATTTATCTTTCACCAGGCAGCTTACCCAAACCAAATTTCTGTCATCGACAAGTGTCAATCATCTAAATGCCCTGCAGAGAACTTTAATAAAGCATAATAAGAACCTAGGGAAGTAGCACTAGAGAGACAAATGCAATCCAAACTTATAAGGAGATGAGGAGCCCTGTTAGTCCACCACATCTGCTGGCCACATGTTCATAAATCACATCAACATTTGAACATTTGTCCTAGCACTTTCCTGTCACTTTGGCTTTATAGTTCGTAATTCTGCCACTCCTATATGTGCATGAGAACATGCACACAATGTCTTTTACTATTGTATTTCAGGCTTGAGAATGACATTTGACAAAATATTAAGTCAAATTACTGCAGTTAAAAACTCTTGAAGTTCTCAGAGTAGATCACAGAGAGCAAATAGATAGCAGAACTTCTTATTTATTCTTAAGGAAAGTCACATGAAGATACCAGTGACTGTTACTGCCAAACCAAAAAGAAAACTGCCTGTGAGCCTAAATCCATGAAAAATTGTCGCCAAAAAGAAATCTGCCAATTTAAAAAAATATTTTTCCTTGCAAATGGAATCTTCAGAAATTCTGTGTTTATGGCTCTCCTTATTTATATTTTCCAAGGATAGTAATGCATGTCTGTGTGTACTGCAGTGCCGGATCTCCAGGAATTTGCCATCTGAGACAACTAGGACATATTGGAATGGAATAATGAGATTAAAGGCTACATTTTTCAAGACAGCCTAGGTGATCTGTTGGTTTATTTAATGGAAAGCAAAAGAGGCAAACTGATGATAAAAGGAAGTCCCATTAGCCATGTGTTGTCCTGTAGATGAAAATGAGATTGCTGATCCGCCCTTCTTACTCCTTACTCCAGACACACAGCACTGCTGCGTAGATGTAACCATGCTTGTGCACTTCCAAGCTAGAAAAGCCAAAAGGAAAACCACACAGTGTCAGCTGTGGAGAGTCACTCTGAAGCTAAATCTGTGAATGGAAGCTAAGGCCAAGTGGCCCAGAGGTTCACAGCCCTGGGTATTCTCCCAAGTAATGGAGGTTTAACCCAAGCACATAGCTCAAGAAGAATTGTCAGCCTGGTACTATGGAAATCTATGGTGCACTCCCAGTTTAAAACTGAGAGCCCGGAGGGACTAGAAGAAACTGTCCCACTGGAATGGAGATTTAGCAAGAAAAATGAGCTGTTTGTTATAGGTCATAACTGAAAATTAATCATCTGGGAGAAATCTACACCAATAATATGTGGAATATGAGGTTGAATTCACATATCATTCTTGATGAAAAAAACTACACAAGTAGACTTGACATCAACCAGAAAGACCTATATTTTCATATATTTGAGGAAAATAACTTTTTTTTAGAGTTTTTTTTTTTTTTTCTTGAGACAGGGTCTTGCTTTGTAGTTCAGGCTGGCCCTGAGCTCAGCCTCCAACTCACATCACAGCAATCCTCCTGTCTCTGCCTCCCGAGTGCTGGGATGACAGGCGTGAGTCACCACGCCCGGCACTGTGGTATGTGGTACTGATGGCTGCTGGGCGTGAGTCTCCATGCCCAGTATTGTGTATGGTTACCGGGGATCGAACCCAGGTCCTTGCACTTGCAAGACAGGCGCTGGAACCCCTGAGCTAAATCCTCGGCCCCAGGAAAATAACTTTCAACTTATATATTTAATTAGATGAACCTCAAGAGTAAGGGTAAAACTAAAAAAAATCATATGTACAAAAACTGAGAAAAGTTATGCCTATGAACCATTTTTTAAAGAGTAGTAAAATGTGGAGAATAAATCTAACCAACTCAAGACTTCAATCACCTCTCACCCGTCGGAGCTTTTCCACAGGTTTTTACAGCCTACAAACACATTAATAAAAGCCATGGGTCATATAGGTCATCAGAAATTACAGTGGACATAAGATGGAAGAATGACACTTCTGACATTTTTGAGTATTAAATGAGATAATATGCTTAAGAACAAGACAGTCCACAGGAAGAACCGAAGTGAAGGAGTTCAGTAAGAGGTAAACGTCACTTTTACCATCATCATGAGATGCCTAGATGTTAAGAGATTTAAACTTATGAGTTTAACCAGAAAAATAAATCTGTATCTTAATATTAGTGCCCAGTGTCATTAAAAATGAACATTGCAGACTTTACAGGCAGTTTGGCAATTTGAACCAGGAGGTAAAAGCCAGAACAACAAAGCATTCCTGATATTTGTCATTTGTCGTCCAGTCCCAGTGTTAACAAAAACATGAAGTGCTCACTCTCCTTGAGGCACTATATAACATGACACTTTCATGAATTTTTTGTAGTCTACATTGTTTGGAAACTGTTCAAGGACTTGCATTTTGTCTTCTATAGTGTAACAACTTAAAGGTATGAATACTACCACTTATTTCTCTATTTCCCCAGGTACCAACCATCTGCCTTACACACAGTTGAAACTCATTAAAATGGGTTTGCACATGAAAATAATTTTTCAAAAGTAACATATTATTGGGAAAAGTTGCCTAAATTCAGTGACACTTTTGCTATATTGCGGACAAAGATAATCATTCTTTTCGCCTCTTCTTTCATTCACCAAACAGAGACCAAACAGGAACCAAGAGTGAAATTTACCAAAGAATATGTGCTTGTAATTTTGTCCATTCATGACTTGGTATGGTCAATTAAATTTTGTATTGGTGTATGTTCGTAATAGATAGTATTTACAGTTATCTTCAGGAATTGGTGTATACACATATTACGTCTTAATCATTTTTAATTCCCTTTCCTCAGTTTTTAAAGGTAAAATATCTCATGCTATAGAAATGGGTTTTTTTTATTCAAGTCTTTATTGATACATTATGAATACACATCATCATCGCATTCAACATTGAAAATTTGTACCAGAATATGACATGACTTGATTCTCATTTTTCCCTTCCCCCACCCACCCTGCAGCTCCCATCCCCTATACACATAAGCGTTGTTTCCTTTTTTTACTACTACCACACTTTTTCCCCTCGTTATTCACCCCTACACCTCTTTCCTTTTAAATATTTTCTATTTCACAATCAACTATATATACTAGAACTCATTTACATCTTCGTTTTCTTACACCAGAGAAAAGATAAGATATTTACACACATCTGTGACATATTATTTCACTTATGAGGCTGTCTTGAAGGTACATCCGTTTGAGTATGAATGACTCAATCTTATCTTTTTTCATGGCAGAATAATACTCCATTGTATAAAAGAACCACATCTTCTTTATCCAGTCTCCAGTTGATGGACATTTTGGGTGTTTCCAAGACTTAGCAATCACAAACTGAGCTGCTGTAAACATGGGTGCACATATGTCGCTGTGATATGAATCTTAATTCTTTTGTGTATGTACCTAGCAGAACAATGGCCAGGTTAAATGGGACCTCCGATCATAGGTTTTTGAGGAATCCCACACTGATTTTGAAATATTTTCTTTTACAAGAATTAAAATATTTCTAGTTTTTAAAAGTATCAATCACATACATAAAGTTGATTGCCTAAATTCAGCATGAAGGTGCCTCTTTTGTTCTCTATTTAAGTACAAAGTACATTCTTTGCAACAAACACCAGAATTAAGAATGTGAGGAACTGTGCTCTTCCTGTCCATGTACTGCACCTCCAAAAGAGAAGGCAAGAGATAAATTTTCTGATGCCTGCTCCCCCTGAAGGCTCTGCGTTACCCCGACCTTCTCACCCTGTGCCCACACCACTTGGTGCAGCTCCTGGTTAGTTTAACCAGGCAGCAGAGGACTGCATAGCAAATCATTGTCTCATTATTGTTAATCATTAAGCCACAGACAGCTTTATTTTGAAGTGTCTTAAACACTACACCTTATGCTACATATAAAACTCATTTAGTAGTTTCATTTCACCATTAAGCTCCTGATCTTCCTGTGACACTTTCCAGGAGAAAGTTTAGGACACTTTCTCACATGATTCTTGAAGTACGCTCTTGATATGGGACCCAGTAAAGACACAACCTTTCAAATCATAAATAAAGTGACCTCTGCAAAGTTTACCTCAGGAGGCTGTCAGCTGAAGGAAGTTTTTTTGTTTCACTCTAACAAAACTCAACAAATGGAATAGCAGAGAATGGAAGGTACAGTGTATGTTTCTCTGCATTCATATTAGAATCTCTCCAGATCAAACAATGAATTATAAATTAATTTTTCTTTTGTCGTTACAAATTTCAGGCTTTCCTTGAGCTCAGTATGTACCTCAGGCTGGCCTCAAAATCATGGTGATTCTCCTGCCCACCCTCCTGAAGGCGGGGATTACAGGTGTGCACTACCATGCCTGGTTGAAATGTAAATTTCTTAGGAAGGAAAGATCAAGACAGTGGTGGTTGTTACAAGCTTCTGTAGTGATTCTTATTTTCAGTTAGGTTGAGAGTCCCACAAGGTTTGCTGGCAAGATGATTATATTTTCTCTTTAAAATGAAAAAGCTTCACATGTGTTCATTGTGGGTTTTTTGTTTGTTTGTTTGCTTGTTGTTTTGTTTTTGAAATTTTATTTTATTTTAACCCAGTCTTCCATTCAATCTCCTCTCCTCCCTATGTACAAAAGCATTGTTTCCATCTTTCCTATTATTTTCACCTCTTTCTTCTTCCCCTGTATTCCCCTTCCCATTTGAACACTTTACTTAGTCCTTATTTCCATTTTTGGTTTCTCACCAAAAACAGTGTGGTATTTAATCATGTGGGTGTGATTTATTTCATTTAACAATAAGATCTCCAAGTCCACCCATTTAGCTATAAGTGTTTGAAGCTCATCCTTCTTTATGACAAGGGAGTAGTATATTGTATAAATAAACCCCACATCTTTTTTCAGTTGTTAGTTGATGGACCTTTGGGCTGTTTCCATGATTTAGCTCTTACAAACTGCTGCTATAAACATGAGTGTGTATATATTGCTGTGATATCATTCTTTTAATTCTTTCAATAAGATACCAAGAGGAGGTATAACTGGGTCAAATGGAACCTCTAATTTTAGTTTTTTTTGAGAAATCTCCACACTGGTTTCCACAGTGGTTGTACCAGTCTACACTTCTACCAACAGTGGAGAAAGGTTCCTCTTTCCTCATAGTCCCTCCACCATTTGTCATTTGGGTGATTTCTTAACAGCAGTCGCTGTTCTTACTGGAGTGAAATAAAATCTCAGAGTTGTTTTCATTTGCATTTCACTGATGAAAAGAGATGTTGAACAATTATTGATGTATTTATTTACCAATTCTAATTCCTCATCTGAGAAAAATCTTTTCATCTCAAACACCTGTTTCTGCATTGGCTCTTTAAAGCTTGGGGGTCTGAATGTTTCACTCTTTATATGTTATACATAATAGAACTTTATCTGAATAGCTGGTAAAATCTTTTCCTATTCTATAGCTTGTCTCTTCACTCTGTTGGTAGTTTCTCTTGCTGTGAAAATTATTTTTAAGAAAATGAGGTCCTAGATGTTGACTGTAGTATTTCCCAGGTGGTCTAGGTTTTCTTCATGAAGTCTTTGCCTACACTTCCATTCTCAAGTGTTTTACCTATGCTCTTTTATAGCAATTTAATGTTTCTGTTTTAATATTTAAATATTTAGTTCCTTTTATTTTAGGGTAGTGTGTTGTGAAAGATATGGGACTAGTTTTAGTCTTCAGCATGTGGAAAGCCAGTTTTTCCCATACCATTTATGAAAGAAGCTTTATTTCTTCCAGTGAAGATGTATGGCTTTTTTGTCAAAGATAAAGTGATTGAATATGTCTGGAGTTATTTTACAGGATAAAGTGTTTGAATATGTCTGGAGTTGTTAGGAAGGAAAGATCAAGACAGTGGTGGTTGTTACAAGCTCCTGTAGTGATTTTGATAACCTCTCATTTGTTCCATTGACCCTCAGGTCTGTTCTTTTGCCAGTACCACACTGTTTTTATAATAGTGTCTTTGTAGTATAAAATCAGGGACTGTGATACCCACTGCTTTGCCTTTCTTGCCCAGAATTTCCTCTGCTGTTTTAGGTCTCTCTGGTTCCAAATTAATTTTAAGATTTTTTTTTTTCTAATTCTGTGAGATATGCTCCTGGGATTTCAGTTGGGGTTGCATTGATCTATATAGCAGTTTTGGGAGAATGGCCATTTTGACAGTATTGGTTCTTTCTATCCAAGAACAAAGGATATCTTTCCATTCAGAGTACTGCAGTTTTTCACATAGAGGTCTTTTACTTCTTTTGTTTGATTAACTCCCAGGTATTTCAGTTTTTGGGTGCTTCTGTGAATTGTTTCTCTACATGTATCTATTTTTCATGTACAGCCAGGCTATTGCTTTTTTTTTTTTTTTTTTTTGAGACAGGGTCTCATTTTCATAGTTCAGGCTGACCCTGAGCTCAGCCTTGAACTCACAACAATACTTCTGCCTCTGCCTCCCAAGTGCTGGGATTATAGGCATGAGCCACCACACCCATAATTGTGGTATGTGGTTCTGATTGCTGATAGGCATGAGTCTCCATGCCCAGCATTGTTGTATGTGATTACCTGGGATCGAACTCGAGCCCTTTTGCAAGGCAGGCACCAGAACCACTGAGCTAAATCCCCAGTCTCAGGCTATTGATTTTTGAGTATTGACTTTTTATCCAGCTATGTCATTGAATTTGGTCGTAAAATCAAAAAGTCTTTTGGTGAGATTTTTGGGGTTTTCTATGTAGAGTATCATGTTATCTATAAGAAATGATAGTTTAACATGTTCCTTTACTATCCTTATTCATTTTCTTTCTTCTTCTTGTCTAATTGCTCTGATTAGTGTTTCCAAAACTATATTGAGCAAGAGTGTTGAAAATGTACTTTCTTCTCTTGTTCCTAATTTACAGTGAAAGCTTTCAGTTTTTGTCTGTTTAGTATGATTTTGGCTGTTGATTTGTCAGAGATAGCTTTTATCAAATTGAAATAAAGACCATCTATACCAATTTTCTGTAGGGCTGTTATCATAAATAGGTATTGGATCTTGTCAGATGCTTTTTCTGCATTTATTAAGGAATCATAAAGTTTTTGTCCTTGGCTCGGTTAATATAGTGTATTGCATTTATTGTTTTGTGTATGTTGAATCATCTTTGCATCCCTGGGATGAATCCAACTTGGTCGTGTGGTATAACTTTTTTGTTGATTTGCTGCGTTCTGTTTGACAGTATTTTATTGAGGATTTTTGCTTCTATGTTCATTAGGCAGATTGATCTGTCTCTGGTTTTGGAATCAGGTTAATGCTTGCTTCTAGAAAAGAATTTGGGAATATTGCTTCCCTTTCAATTTCATTAAAGAGTCTGAGAAATGGCAGCATTAGATTTTCTCTAAATTTCTTGTAGAATTCAGCAGTAAATCCATTGGGCCTAGATAATTTTTTTGGTATTTTAAAAAATATATATTCAATTTAATTAGCTGATATAGTTTTTTAATAATTAATATGTTTTCTTGATTCAATTTTGGTAACTCATATGTATCTAGGAATCTGTCCATTTCCTCTGTATTTTCCATCTTATTGGAGTTCAAATTCTTAAGGTAGGTGTTAAGCTTCCAGCTCTCTGCAGGATCTGTTTTGGCTCACCCTTCTCATTCTGAATTGCATGAATTTGATTCTTTTTTACTTTCTTTCTTTTAATAAGTCAGGCTAAGAGTTTGTTCTGAATTTAATTTTATTTAATTTGATTTAATTTTTCAAAGAACCAACTCTTTGATTTATTTTTTATTGTTTACTTTACTCTCCATTGCATTAGTTTCTGCTCTGATTTTTGTAATTTTCTCCCTTGTACGAGCTTGGGGTTTGACTTGCTCTTCTTTTACTAGAAGTTTGAGGTTCAACATTAGGTTATTTGTTTGAGCCTGCTCTGTTTTCCTGATATTGGAATTCATTACTATAAATTTCCCTTGTAAAGCTGCTTTCATGTTGCTCTGTAAGTTCCAGTATGTTCTATTGTCATTATTACTCAATTTTAGAAATTTTATGATTTCTTCTTTAATTTCATCTGTGACCCTATGGTTCTTGAGGAGGGTGTTATTTAATTTCCATGTGTTTTTGAAATTCTTGTAGTTTCTTTTGCCATTGATTTCCAGTTTCACTCTACTATGATCTGATAATAAGCATGGGGTTATTTCAACTCCTTTGCATTAACTTAAGCATGTTTTATGAGCTACTATATGGCCTGTTATGGACAGTGACTCATTTGCAGCTGAGAAGAATGTGTATTCTGATTTTGTGGGAAGGAATACTCTATAGACATCTAAGTCTATTTGTTCAGAAGTTTAATACAGTTCTGATATTTCATTACTGATTTTTTGTCTAGTTGATATGTCTATTTGTGACAGTGAGTTATTGAGGTCCTCCATTACAACAGTATTGATGCTTATATGATTTTTCACATCCATTAATATTTGTTTTGTATAGTTGGCTGCACTGCTATTTGGTGCATATATATTTATGATTGTTATCTGTTCCTCTTTCATTGTGCCTTTTACCAGGATATAGCAACCTTTTATGCCTCTATTAGTCAGTAATGGCTTTAAATCATAGAATTGCTACCCCTGTTTTTTTCTGGGTTCCTGTCACATGAAATATTATTTTCTATCCATTGACTTTCAGCCAATTGATATGTTTTTAAATTTCATGTTTTTCTTGTATGCAGCACAATGTTGGATCATGCTTCTTGATCCATCCTGCTAGTCTGTTTCTTTTGATTGGTGAATTAACACTGTTAATGTTTGTGGCTATAACTTATGCATTGTCTTATTTCTGTCATATTATCTTGCTGCTGTTGGCTTCTTTTTTTGTTTTCTGTTTAATTTCTTGGCTCGCCTGGTGGATTCATTCTAATGGGATTCATGGAGATCTAATCCTTATTGGCTCTTTCTAGAACATCCTTAAGAACACTCTGGAGCATTGGTTTGATGATCATGAATTTCTTCAGGTGTTCTTTGTTGTGGAAGTATCTTATTTTCTCCATCAATTTTGAAAGATAATTTTGCAGGATACTTCAATCTTGTTTAGAGGTTGTTTCCTATAGGGCTTAAAATACTTCACTATAAGCTCTCCTGGATAGTTTGTGTTGAGAAGTCTGCTGTGATTCTGATAGGCTTTCCTTTATAGGTGATTTGTTTCTTTTCTGTAACAGCTTTTAATATTCTTTCCTTGTGTTGAATTTCTGGAATTTGGCTATTATGTGCCTTAGGGAAGATTTCTTTTGATCATGGCTAGTTGGAGTTCTGTATGCTTCACTTATTTGTATGTCAATATCTTTTTCTCTGTTGGAGAAGTTTTCTGCCATTACTTTTGAGAACATATTTTTCATGTAATTTGTGCTACCGCCTGCTTTTTCATTGACTCCAGTCAATCATATGTTATTCTTCTTTGCATTATCTACCAGCTGCTGGCTTGATTTCTCATGGACCCTTGCTATTTTTAAGAAATGTCTCTTTTCATGATTGCCAGTGGCAGTCCTGTCTTCTATATTTGATAATCTGCCCTCACCTTGGCTCATTTTGCTTCTTATACTTTCAGTTATTTTTATCTCCTGGATATCAATTCGAACCTCTTTTATGGACTTTATTTCTTTCTTGTGCTGAGCATTCATATTTACCTGATTTCCTCTATTTTTAAATCTGTATTTTTTTATTCTGGTCATCATTTCTGTAGTTATCTGGGAAATTATTTCTGCTTTATTTTTTTTTTCCTAAAGCCTCATTCATCTGCTTTGTTACTTTTGCTGTTACCACTTCAAAGAATTAAAGTGGGTGGCTTTCAAACTGTTTCATTTCATTACCCCTGGGATTTGTCTTTGGTGAGCTGAAAGTTTATGGGGGTTGCATCTCACGTGTCTTCTCATTTTCTATTTTTTAAAGTTTGATTCCTGAGTTGATGCTTGAACTACTTATGGTGAATACATTTATTGCTAGTATTCAGAACCCTTAGCAAATGACTACTTCTCACAAGCATCTTCCAGGTATTGCTAACTTTAGGTTTTTGAGTGTATTACAGGATTCTATCTCTTCAATTTATTGAGGATTAGAAGTTTCTGCCTACATGGCCTAGCTGCTATTTCTTTGGCACTGGCCTATATATTTTTTTTGGAAGACCCCTAGGTAGTCTCAGTCTTGGTGTACCAGAAACAACTTCCAAAGGCTGGACTCTTGACAAATGAATGTCGGGCCAAATCTGCGGACACACAGTGACTACCACTTTCTGATAACACTACCTTGAGGAGCAAGACTTTAGCAGAAGGTCCTGAGGAGACCATCCATATCCAAATGACAGTCAGCTACTATGTGACGGAAACTTCGTTTCTTTTTTTCTTTTTGTTTTTCTTTCTTTTTCTTTTTTTTCTGCTACCAGGAATCAAATTCAGGACCTTGCACTACCCAGGCAGGCTCAGCACCACTGAGCTACATGCGTGGCCCCAGAAACTTCATTTCTAAGCATCAATTCAAGAAAAGTTAAAACATACATTCCCACAAAAAGTTGTTCACAGTGTATAAAGCAGCACTATGCAGATTTTTCATGACTTAAGTTCTGATCAACTGAGTCAGTTATAAACAAAATGGATACTCCATGAATTGCAATATTATGAAAGTTAAAATTAATTACACGAACATATTAAAATACAGATGATCTTTGAAATCAGGCTATATAAACTAGTTGCAAAAGGCCATGTTTTGTATGATTCCATTTATATTAAATGTTCATAATAGGCAAGTGAAGTGAGAAGCTGCAAACTAGAAGTTGCTTTTTCTGCGAGAAGAAAGTGGATGATGGTCACCAACTGCTGAGAAGCATGGGGTTTCTTTTATTAAATATGGAAGTGTTCTAAAGTTAGACTGAAAACAAAGCTGAAAAATGCTTTGATATGTTTAAAATTCAAGTAGCACACTTTGAATAAATACATTCTATTGCATGTGAATTATGTCAAAAAAGCTCTTAGGGGCCTGGGGTCATAACTCAGTGACAAAGTGCCTGCCAGGCAAGCTCAAGGCACTGAGTTAGTTTTCTATACAAAAGAAAATAAAAAAAGCTCTTAGGCACTGATAAAAGAATAGAAGCACTCTGGAGAGGTTCATCTTCATTACTTCCTCTCCTCTCCCTGCCCCACCTTTATTTTGTTTTTTTTTAACCTATGGCTCTTTTGTCATTGAGCTATTGGGGACCACTTTACTACATCCTCGGGGTAGGGGACGGAGATGGTAATATCTGCTAAGTTCTTGTCTAAAAGAATCTTATTCTTATAAATCTACCTGTCTCAGAGGATTATCTGCAAACATAGAGTAGAAGAGAGATCTGAGGGAAGCTAGTGTCTCTAAAAGATGTCAACATTTTCTTCATCTTGATATAACTTTTTAGGAATTTTCACAAAACAGTACTGTATAAGCTGTGTTTTTTTTTTCTTTTTTCCTTTTAGCATCTTCTAAAAAACAGTGGAATAAATCCCATGTGATTTTGAGAGTTTTACTGAAAAATTTTATTATCATGATTTTTCCTACCCCAAAATATATATATTAACCAAGATTGGCATTGAGTTAACAGTAGGAAAGAGGAAGTCAAGGTTACTAACAGGACTGGGGAGTTATGAAATTGAGTAGCATTTTATATTGACAAGGAATTACATAATAGCCAATGCTGATTCTTTGACTAAAAATAGCTTAGAGTCCTCTCGAGCTTTAGACTTGCTGATTAAACTCAACTGTTTCTTCAAATTGCACTTGGAAACTTGGGACATTCTGAGGATTTATTTTCCCCCTTTTTATTTCAAGTGGAACAAAATAATGTGAAATTTTCTAGTCAACCGTAGATTGATAGTGTCCATATAATAACAAGTTTACCAATAGCTAATCTCCCAGGGCAAATATCCCAGAACAATTGAACATATTCCTTTAGAATTAAAGTACCATATGAAGGCCCTAAAAAGGTGTCAAAGGGTGCATTAATTTTAATAAAAACCCCAAATCATTTGCCATAACTTCTACCTTGGAAGTGATGTAAAATAGACTGATAGGAAATAATAGTAATAGAAGTATTATTAAAACAAAAGTTCTCATCAAACTTATATTCATGACCAATTCAAGATGACTGGTCTGTACATAAAATGAATATTATAGAAAAGAAATGATACATTACACTAGTCTTGTTACATAAAATATATATAAATCTATCACAAAGTTTATATCTGTTCTTTCTCAACAAAGGGGTCCCAAAACTGGTATTTGTCTAAATGTCATCCTAAGTATTCAGAGTCCTCAAACTTATTAATTGGCTTCATTATTCAGAGTAGTTTTTGGTACAAGGAAAACATGGGTAAAAATAGATGATTCTCATTTGCTTTCTCTTCCACCTTACTCTGTATAATTTCCTTAATATTCACATTTTTCACAATATTCATACATTTGCTAAAATATTATAGTAAATAAAAGTCTAGCCCTTATATTAAGGTTCATTCTTTGTGGTGTTATATCCAGTACTGAAATATTACCCACAATAGTTTCATTGTCCTAAAAGTCTTCTCTATTCCACCTATTCATTCTCCCTTTCTTCTTCTGTTGACTTCACAACCACAGATCTTTTTAGTGTCTATAGTTTTTGCTTTTCCAAAGTATCTTATAGTTGAATTATATACTAAATAATCTATCCAAATTGTTTTCTTTCACTTAATAATATACACATAAGTTTCTGCCACATTTTTCTTGGGGTGGATAGCTGATTTTATTTATTCCTGAATAATGCTTCATTGAATAGGTGTGCCATCATTTATTCATTCACCTACTGAAGGATATCTTGACAGTTTCCAAGTTTTTATAGATAAAATGAAGCTATTATAAACCTTTATGTGCAAGTTTTTCTATGAAGGTAAATTTTCAACTCACTTGAATAATAAATATCAAGCACTGTGATATTGAACCACATAATAAATGTAATTATTTTTGTAAGAAACTACTCAATTGTCTTCCACAGTGGCTGTGCCATTTTATATTCTCACCAGCAATGAATGAGAGTCTACATTTTTCCATATCTTGACAGGTCTTTGGAGCTGTCAGGGTTTTAGATTTTAGCCATTCACATAGTTATATAATCATGTCTTTTTTTTAAAATTTAATTTGAGATTTCCTAAGGACATAAGATGTTGCATATTTTCTCATATGCTTTTTTTGTACCTGTGCATCTTCTCTGATGAGGTGTCAGCTATATTTCCATCCACTTTCCAATATTTGGTTTCTTATTAAATTTTAAGGGTGTATTTTATATACTAGTCCTCTATCAGATATGCTTTTAACAAAGGTTTTCCTTCAATCTATGGCTTATCTTTTCATTTTCTTTTTCATTATATCTTTTTATAGTAGTGGAAGTTATTAACTTTAATGAAGTTAAATTTATCATTTTATCTTTCATGGACATACTGGTGATGTTGGCTCTAGAAACTCACTGCCACACTCAAGGTCATTTGATTTGATCCTGTTATTACTCTGATACATGTTGTCTTGAAATTCACATGTCAGAAACCTAACCCCCAACACAACAATGTTGAGAGACGATCCCTTAGGAAGTGGTTAAGCAAAGCCTTTTTGAAAGGGTAATGTTATTATGACATTATTTTGCCTTCTCTGAACTCTCTTGGCATGTGATGCTGAGTGATCAAAAAGAAAGCACTGGCCAGATGCACCCTCCCTCATGAATTTCCTGTGTCCAGAACTGTGAGCCAACACATTTCTGTTCCTTATAAATCCCCTAGCCCGCAGTATTCTGTGATAACAAGATTCACCAAGTTAATGTCAA